>PVKA01009251.1:0-69188 GCA_004027165.1 Ctenomys sociabilis | reverse complement strand
TTTTTTTTTTTTTTTTTAATTGTGGAACTGGGGATTAAACTCAGGCCCTTGTGCTTCCCAGGCAGGTGCTCATTGAACTGAGCTATCTCCCCAGCCCAAGAGCAGAATTGAAAAGATTCAGTAGAAGTGTGTTAATGGTAGGTGTGCATTAACAGACACTAACTAATGTAGGCCTTGTTAACCTCAAGGATCATATTCTGAGTACTTAGCACTGACATAGCATAGTTACCAACCAACCAGGATAGAACTTGGAAAAAAATCAAGCAGATGAAATTAGGATGAATATATGCATAGCATTTAGCATTGACATTATATATTTAGATATTACTAATGGAAGGCACTAGCACCTTAATTTAGTCTTCTGACTTCATCAAGTTTTATGATGTTATATACAATTGATATAGCATTAACTCTTGTGTTATACTTTCCAGTGATTCTTGTTAGAAATATTTGTAGCTTTTTTGGTTTGTTTTACTGCTAATTAGTATTCTACTTATGAATATGCCAAAATTTGTCCATCTATTTACCCACTTATAGGTATTTGGACTGTTTTCAATTTTGGAACCATTATGCATGTGTTGGAAACATTCATACAAGAAGTATTAGCATATCCCCGGCATCACATGTCCTGCTGGCTCTGCCCCCAGGTGCAATAAGAGGACCACCGAGACAGGCATGATGGCTCAGACTGTAATCCCAGGCTTGGGAGGCTTGAAGATAGGAGGATCACTATAAGTCTGAGCTATGTAATGAGACCCTGCACCAAATGCATAAAACAAAAAGTATTTGCATAGATGCATATTTTTATTTTTTGGAGAACGTTCTAGTAGTAAAATTTCTGGCCTGTGGATAAATTACATGAATAACTTCCTGTAACAGTGCAAAGCTGTTGTTGAAAGAGGTGGCATACCATTCCTACCAGCCATGTATAGGGCTCCAGTTCCCTTCCAGTTTCACTGCTACAAGGGTAGCCTTTTCATTTTCATAGTTCTAATGGGTGGGTACAGGCATCTTGTGAATTCATTTCCCATTTCTATGATGATTAATGATTTCGACCATCTTTTCACTGGAATGTGTCACATTCATTTGTCTGTCATGAATTGTCTGGTCAGATCTTTTGTGCTTTTCAAAAACTTGGGCTGGATAGCTTTGTAAGACCTTTTAAGATATATTTACTGTGACTATTTTCTCCAACTCTGTTATCTGATTTTCATTTTTGTGACAATATTTTTAGATAGGCAAGTTGAAAGAATTTTGAATTTCAATGACTTTTCTGATTTATTTGACTCATCCCTTTTGTATGCTATTAAAATGGTTGCATATACCAATTCAGGGACATTTTCTTATAGCTTCCTTTGTTTTATAGTTTTATAGTTTTGGATTTTATGTTGAGGTCTATTATCCTTTTCAGGTTAATTTTTGTTAACCCGAGGCACACGAAGGTCAACATGAAGCCTATGTCACTCCTTAGTGTAGGACTTGGATTGCTCTTAATTCCGTGTTGTACTTAGGGAACAAATCTGAGAAACACAGCAATCTGTAAATCTCATGTAAGAGGTCAGGAAAAAGGAGGACAGACATGGGAATGTTTAGACCAACAGGAAAAATAAAGTTTAGAATATACTTTATGTAATGACTAGCATTCTTTTTTTTTTTTTTTATTAAGTTTATTGGTACAATTCAGATATAACATATTGATCACATTTGTCATAGGGAACTATGACATGATGTTAGTTATTTTTTCCCACCCTTCTCCCTTCCCTTCAACTCCAGGGTTCTTCTTCTTCCTGTATTAACCCCTCTGTCTGTACGCAGAAAGCTCATCACTTTAAGGAATAGGAAATCTCACTCCAGCAGTTACCGGTGGATTGGGTCCCTCCTTACAGCCTGTTCCAGGAAGGGAGCAACCGAACCCAAACTTCTCTTGTCAAGAACTGAGCTCTTTTAAGGAGAATTTTACTAGAGTAGTTACCCTTTACTGCCGCCATGAAGTATCCACAGCACCAGCCTTTTTGTACAACAGATTGGGTTTTGCTTAAATATCATTGCTTATCTCAAGCATTTTTAGGTCGTTTCCTTGGACATTTTAGCCAAAGACCATAATGGTAGAAGATTGGCAGCAAATTGACATTCAAAAAATGAAATAACTTTTTTGTTTCTAGGTATTTTGGGAAGTCCTGGCATACTTCCATATCATGTATTAGGGATTTTTTAATATGTTGAGCATATTTAACAAGTTATATTTTTCTTTATATTTCCATTTCTCCCTGACTTCTTAATTATTATTTCTCTCTCTCTCTCTCTCTCTCTCTCTCTCTCTCTCTCGTAATTCACTTTCACAGTTTTTATTATGTAAAGTAATATTATAGGACTTAGAGAAATTCACTTTGAAATCTCTTTTACTTTTTAATTTTGTTATTTTCTTCCTATGTTTTCATCTTTTCTTTTTCATAAGTTCTCCTTCCCTTGGGTATTAAGTCTCATATATTCATAGTGGCCGAACTATGAAGTGCAGTATGTTTGCATGCCTATTCGTGGGAATCCTTACTGCCAAGTAGGATGGGTTAATTCTCTATTGGTTGCTTCACAGACTGCAAAACGATTCAATTTGTTCCTGAGGCGGCGTCTAATGGTAAAACACTGCTGAGTGCTGCTGCTTATGCTCTGACGGCTGCAGTCATAACCCTGACCATTTCTCTTCCAATGAGCACTATGATGTAGTGCACTTTGTCATAGATGCTGGTTCCCAGGCAACTGATGTTTAAGTGATGATTCTGAAACCTTTTGGACCTGATGAGACCTTTTTTCACAATGTGTGCGTGCGCGCGCACACACACACACACACACACACACACACACACACACGTACAGTTTTGGCAGTTTAAGAGGTTGTGAACCCCTATTAGCAAAATAGGTGTATGAATTTCAGAATAACTACATCACTGAAAGAGAAGCTATTTGATGCTTGCATTATTGTATATGTGCATTTCTAACAACAAGCCAAATATAATAACAAACACACACATCTTACAAAATATGATCTTATGTCACATTCTGAACAAAACAAGAGAATGATGTGTTTTAATTTGTTCAGTTACATGTAACCAAACTATCAGGTTTTTCTGCCCAAATTGTCTTCATTCAGTTTCCATCAGCAACCACAACCCTTATTCCTATGCTATTTAAAAAATTAACAATAGCTTTTTTCTATATCTTTAGAAAAATTATACTTTATAGTCTGACATAACTATAGAAGTTTGGGTTTTCTCAGTAGCCACTGACTTTCAGGAGATAGAATATATAAGTACCTTATTTGTAGTTAACTTAGGAAAGTACTAGAGTCACTATTCTTTTACCTAGTCTGTCAGTTGTCTAACTTTCAAATACTTGGCATGTGATTTTTGTTCATTTTGGTGTGTATGTCTTCTTTCACTAATACTTAGCTTATCTAAACTAATATTCATAAAAATATTATCCATTTGAAGAAAATTTCAGCAAGGAGAATACGGCTGCCCAGACTTCTGCTTTGTGTGCATTTAGCCTAATGAGTTTCCATGTCCCCTGGATTCCCACAAGCTTGAGTGCACTTCCTAAGTGGTGCTGTTGTTCTGAGAATTTCTGAGAGCACCAATGCAGTTTTGTTTGTTTTCTTTATCTTTTTTGGCTTGTAATGTTTCTCAGGCCCTTTAGTATTTTATTTTTAATTTTTTTTGCCATAAGTTCACTGTACAACTTGTGAAAGTTGAACATATATGTTTGATTATTGTGTTGAGAGCATCCATTTAAAGTTAAAGAAAAGTTAGTGGCTCGCCTTGAGAATTTGAGTCTGGAGAGATTGGTCTGAGAAATCAATTGCAGTGAGGCCTGCTACCAAACCACCTTTCTAATGTTTCACTGTTCCTTCTATTTTCATACCTTAAAAGTTGAATTAATAAAGTGGGAATTTTATGGAAACATCTGTAAACATTAAACATAAGTTTACTTTCTTACAGTGAGATTCCATTAATTGCTCTGTAAGTAAGTAACCATTAATTATGTACCAGACTAATTGATGTGCTGCTTCTTTAGATAACAGGGCTCTGCCTGAATATGCCTGCGGGACCAGCATTTGCACATATTCATTTTATGTTTTAGTACAATTACAAACTTTGTGTGTGCATGCAGTTAGTATGATTAACTCCATCCTGAGTAGTGTGTAATAGATGTTGTGGAATTTCACTTTTTAAAATAGGCATTTTCTTTTGTTGATGAAAAACTCTCACTATATAAGTTTTCACTTCTGGCTGAAAAACAACATTAAATGGTGAAAGGATTTTACATACCTTGAAGTTTTTGCTGAGTGACAACAAGCGACAGTGTAAAATCATGTCATCTATGTCTCTTGCAGTTTCAAAAGAGTCAACAAAGCAAAGATTCTATCTTCTTCCGAGATGGGATCCGGCAAATTGATTTTGTACTTTCCTATGTTGATGACATAAAGAAAGATGCTGACATCAAGGCGGTAAGTGCTTACCTGAGAGGTTGGGGGATGTCAGAAGAGAGCTTCAGCAGAAGTAACCCCATAGGTTTTGCTTTTTTTTTTTTTCAGTAGTACCAGGTATCGAACTCAGGACCTTGTACTTGCTAGGCAAGCACTTATTCCACTGAGCTATTGCCCCTGTCCCCTATAGTTTAGCATAGACATGGCATTGTAAGAGTAAGCGTTGTCTGGAGTTTAACTAAAGGCTGACACAGAAATAACCACAATATAGGCAGCCGAGAAGGGATATATACTCTGTATTTCATTTTTTGGATATCTGGGGGGCTGTTGGCTTTCTTCTTGCAAGTGATTGATAGGAATTTTCTGTAGCTCATTTTAGATAGCAGACTGGACTTCTGAAATAGGAAGGATGTTGTGAATATTTACTTTCTGTATGAAATTTTAATTTTAAGAATATATGATTAATTCATCTGATCTGCAATTGCTTTCAAGTTGGAAGCTGTCCCTGGTCTTACGGGATCGTCACTGTAACACTTGTCGCTGTTTGAGAGTCTGTTTTCTCACTTATTCTTCACCTGTTTGCTGTCTCCAACACCATGAGTTAAGTTCATGAGGACTGGCTGGCCTACCTCATTGCTACTTACCTGGGTCTCAGTGTGGGGGTTGGTCTAAAACAGATGACCAATAAGTATAATGTTTTGAAACAATAACTAATCTATACGTATAAGCTTATGTATGCAAGTGCATATGCATGTACTCCCTTAGCATACTTACAGAGTAATAACTAAATATACATAAACAGAACTGTGGCTGTTATACTTACAAGATCCTGGACCTATCTTCTGCCTTTGCGTGGAAGCCATTCCAGCCAGCCCCTGAAGGTCATTGCCTACCATTATTGTCATATCTTTGTAATGTTCTTTTAACTCCTGGATATCCTTTTTGTTTTTTTTAATTCCCCGAACTGACCTCTCAAGTGGTGTTTATTTAACTCATACAGCCTTTTGTGAGATGGCATCAATACTAGTTACATCTTTCTTCTTTTCCTTTTTAAAATTTCTTTGCATGTTTGTCTTTTTTTGTGGTGATTGTGATGAACACCCAATATTATTAGGTCACCTTTCAAAAGTAGAAAAATTGCATCACCTATGCAAAGCCTGGGTTTGATCCCTGGCATCACAAGACAGGTACGTATATAGGCAGATGATAGATAGATAGATAGATGGATAGATAGATAGATAGATAGATAGATAGATAGATAGATAGATAGATAGATAGATAGATAGACAGACAGATAAATAGATAGACAGATGATAGATCTTCTATTACATTTACTACACTATTTTCTTTCTGCCTTTGTTTTCCAATTCCTAAACTAGGAATCTCATCAGATTAATTGACACCTTGAGTTGTTACTATAATTATTCTCCAAGCCTTCCTTGGTCTTCCCTTTTATTTTTCTATCTAAAAAGTGCCCATTATCAGTTTCTCCACCAAAACTTTTTTTTTAAATCAGGGATGGTTTCAGTGCATGCAAAGAGAGCTACTTTGGCAGTTCTCTCTCGCTTTTGTGTTTTTGGGCTTTGGCCATCTGAGCCTCCAGGCGCTCCTAGGAGCCCTCACTGCCGAAAGCTGCAGGGCTGCACAGCATTTCCCACGTGCCTGCCTGCTTCACTAAAACCAGTGCTTCACTGGCCCACACCGTTCTTCTTTCAGTCCCACCAGGACCAAAGGAGACATACTTGTGTCACCAGCATTTTACTGTTCTTTATCCTCCTTTTCTTTCCTTATGCAGCATAAGTCTGAAGTTAATTCTATTTACAGGGCCTGCAAGATGGCTCAGTGGACTATGTGCCTGCTCAGGCAAGCACAGGGACAGGGGCTTGATCCCCAGTATGTAGCCCCACCCCTGGGTGAGCTGAGCTGGTCCCTGAGACTGCATGTGGTGGCACGCGCCTGTAATCCCGGTGCTGGGGGTACTGAACACCGGAGGATCTCTGTGAGTCCAAGCTGCATAGTGAAACCCTGTACTAAATACATTTTAGAAAATTGTATTTACACTGTGCCATCTGGCATGAGGTCCCTTGCCTGTGCCAAGTGACGTCACTTGACAAAGCAAGGCTTTAATTAAACCCGCTCTTAACCTTCTAGCACCCATGCAGAGTGAAAGGCACACAGTTTACTGATTACCTTAGCCTCTCTTCATGGACCTCATGGGTCCTTAAGGCTGTCTGGATGTCACACCTTACATTTATCCTCTCATCCACCACTGTTATGGATGGATATTTATTCAGAATTTTACTTTTTATTTTTTAAAGACTGTACAAAATACTATTAAAATAGAAAAAAATTACTATTTCATAGCTTAGTCTCTCCCTCAGATCTCCAGTGTCTGCTCCCCAACCCGAAGCAAAGCTGTCCAGCCTTTCTCCCTCACTGAGAAATCTGAGGCCAGGAGAAGGTCATTCTGTGAATGTCCTGCCATCACATCTCACCAGCCACCAGTGTCTCCAGCTCATTCATCTGCTTCCTGCTTGACATCATAGGAGAGGCATGTGCCTGCCTGTGCAAAGCTAACTTCTCCAGCGGTGCTTTGGTCTTCCTTCTTCCTTATGGTGCAGCAGTACCTAGAGGTGCTGTCAGATTTAGTGCATCATCAGCAGACTCCCCGGACTTAGCACACCATTGCCAGAGCTATGTTTTTTGTTTGTTTGCTTGCTTGCCTTGTTTTGCATTTAGTATAAGGTTTGCAGGGTTTCCCTCCACAGGTCAGACTCCTAGTGATCCTCCTGGTTTCAGCCTCCCAAGTGCTGGGATTACAGGTGTGCGCCACCATGCCGAGTCTCAATTGCATCTCAGTGCACCCCAGGGGCAGGGCTGGCATGGCTTGTGGTTCCAGGGATTGAACTCCAGCCCCTGTGCCTGTCTAAGAAGGTCCAGTGAGCTATTTGGCTGGCGGACAGAGCTATATTTTATGATAGCATAGCCATGTAAGGCAAAAAGCAGCAAGTAGAAAACAGTCATGGGCTGAAGTACAGGGAACAATGGGAGCGAGGATGCCCGTGACTGTGCTTGAGTCCTCCAGCAGCCGTGCACAACAAGAGCTCAGCAAAGTGAGCCACTTTTATTGATTCTGCATGTAGCAGGTTTCCACCAGAAAATCAAAACCCCAGACTCCAGGACCTGCGTGTCATAGGATAGCAGTTTATGCCTGCTGTATTAATGGTATTTGCATACCTACCTAAAGATACTATTCTTGCAATATTCCTCTCTCTTGTTATATTACTTTGTACTAAATTAATTCCTTAGCTCCCCCCAAAAGTTCAAGTTTTCCTTGTTGTAAAACAACAACAACTAGAATGAAAATCTATTGCATGCATGGTGATGCATGCTTGCAATCCTAGTAGCTTGGGAAACTGAAATAGGAGGATCACATGATTGACTTCAACCTAGATGCGTCCCTCACCT
This sequence comes from Ctenomys sociabilis, assembly GCA_004027165.1. Classification (NCBI taxonomy): domain Eukaryota; kingdom Metazoa; phylum Chordata; class Mammalia; order Rodentia; family Ctenomyidae; genus Ctenomys; species Ctenomys sociabilis. Next base: position 61,240 of record PVKA01009251.1, on the reverse strand, counting down.
TTTATCCTTTTATTCATTAAAAGCATGTGCTGTGTGTGTGTGTGTGTGTGTGTGTGAGAGAGAGAGAGAGAGAGAGAGAGAGAGAGAGAGAGAGAGAGATTGAGAGATTGAAATAGGGACTCAGAAGTATCCTTTACTAAAAAATAGTGATTCTTCACTTGGTCCTACAGAAGCTGAATACGCAACTAAAAGCAGCACAAGGGTTGACTTTTACTTTGTATCTGTCTCCTTTATTACCTTAAAACTTCACTTGAGGTCCTCAAGTGAAGGACCCCAGCTCTGCAGAGTCACTGTAATTGCTGGAGGAATCTGTCTGGAAGTTGGCAACACAAAGCTGATGGGCTCTCAAGTAACAACACATCTCATCCCCTTTTGAGACAGAGAACACCAGGAAGAGAGTTGTTTAGGAGTACAGAAATGTCCATGAGTGTGCAGAGTTTTCTAATCCTGTCCACTGTGGGCTCAGCGAAGCCTTGGCATCACAGACTTCCCTACTCACAATCATTCACCTTGGGGAGACCAGACTAAGCCATACAGACTTCTGAAGTCCTTTGCGAGGCGAGAACGGAGACAGTGCTCCTCTGGAGACAGGAGACATATTCCGCCATACCCTAGTCTCCCCCAGCTCCTCAGCAGCCCTCCCGTGTTGCAGGGCCACTCTGATGCCCTCGTGTGTCCGTCAGAACTGTGTGCCTAGAGCCGGGCGTGGTGGCGCATGCCTGTAATCCCAGCACTCGGGAGGCTGAGGCAGGAGGATTGTTGTGAGTTCGAGACCAGCCTGAGCTACAAAGTGAGCTTAAGGCCAGCCTGAACTGCATAGTGAGACCCTGTCTCAAAAAGACAAAAAAAAAAAAAAAAAAAAAAAGAACTGTGTGCCTCTCAGTTCCTGAAGCTGTCTCTTTGTGCTTTCTCTCACTTTCTAACTCTGCCTATGCCTCTCACTGAAGCACCCAAAATCCTTTTCTGCAACAAGCATCAAGAAACTACCCAGGGGGCCTCTCACGCCCTGTCCCTGACACTGTTATCTTTTTCTTGGAGACCTTTCTGCTGTTTTTTTGTTTTTCCTTAAACCTGGCCCTTTCAGGCCTTCAGCCTAACCACTGTACTCACGCATAGTAAGGCAGTGGCCCGCATCCTGCTGGTCCAGGCCTATGTTGAGTAGGCTCTTCCCCTGTTTTCCAAGAGCCCTCGTCCTCTCCCTTTGGTTTTGAATAGAAAATTCTTCACTTATATATGCATCCCATTTATTCCATTTCTCTGGAGAGACCTGGTACAATGGGCAATAAGAATTTCTAGTGTATTGTAGGGTAAAGAGAAAATGCTTCTTCTTGGATGACACATCACTGATGATAATATCATTCGCATTATTTTATTCTTTGAATTTAATATTCTTTTAACTTTTTTATTTTAATGTAGTACATGTGCTGCTCCTGAACCTTTTCTTCTCTCAAAGCCCTTATTTTATTACTGAGGGGCATGATTCTTAATTGTTGTATTAGCTTATGTGGATTTCTTTGATGGTACTATTCTTTTTTAATTAAAAAAATCTTATTATTAATTTATTTGGTATAAGGACTCGCTACTTAGCTTAGACTCATAGTGATCCTCCTGTCTCAGCCTCCCCAAGGCTGGGATTACAGGCATGGCGATCGAGCCTGAGTCCTTTCTCCTTCCAGGCAGGTGCTTAGACCACCGAGCTATCTCTCTACCCCATGATGATGTTATTCTGTCTTACATTTTTAAAACTATAGTCTTGATAAATATAGAGCTCATTTTTCCAGTTCAAACTTCTCTCAGAAGCTACATAACTTAAAGGCTAGCTCCATCTTCATGTGGGAAGCTTGCAGGGACCAGAGCCTCCATCGTTCCACACTCCTGAGCTCACCCCCCGTACTCTAATCATCTGTAAGTCTTGGCTGTGTGTAGTCTTTCACGATCCACTTCAGTGGTTGAAAAGAATGACGTAAGTCTTGCCCTACAGGCTCCATTAGTTCCTTCTCCGGTGTGCTCTCACACAAAGCCAATACCAGGGAAACTGGACACACACTGCTATTCATTTAAAATATGAGCAGACACAAGTAACAGTTGAAATTTTTATTGTACATTTTTTCTTACACCGAAAATTACCTTTCTACTGTACATAGTTTTTGTAATATAAATGCTTTATCCTTGGAAGCACTTTATTGTTCATTCGGTCATAACTTTGCTGTAAGAAGCATAGGACATTAATTGAAATGTTATCACCTTTAGCTATAACACTCTTAAACTTTTGATTTACATAGAATTATTTTAAAATTACATAAGGGCTTAGTTGATAAACCATCCTGAACGTATTATAAGATCTACCAAGTGATGATTAAATAGAAAACAAACACTATAAACTAATGTGATAGAAGGGTATTAAAACTATTCTGCACATGCATTAATATCATATGATATATATATATATATATATATATATATATATATATATATATATATCCATAGAGGATGATGTTCAGATAAGTAAATAATTGGAATAGAATTGTCAGGTTTTTTTTTTTAAGTTTCTGACTACTATCCTCAAATTACAAAGTGATTCAATGTTCAAAATCATGTTTATTGCCATTTAAATATTGTAGGTATGTGGATTCAGCAAAATAATCCAATATAGTCCAGTAGTCCAGAATAGTCATGGGTTATCTGCAGGACTGGCAATGTCAGAAGTTGACTTGAACCTTTTACAGCTCAGCATATTAATACGACTTTACTTTTTTATACCTTGTGTTTATACTTTTCTGCTGGATGGTTAAGACCAAGAAAAAGCAAGACCTATGAAACAAAAAGTGTAACTTCTGTATCTGACTAGGTCATTCAATTCCCCTCAGGATTTACCCTGAAGATATACAACTACTTTCTCTTAATTCAATGAGAAATCTGTACTAATGGTGTTTGGACAGGATATCACGTCTGCATCTTGTACTGTGTATAACTACTGTGAAGACAATAATATGCAATATATCTATTGTAACTGCTCTCCTAACCTTTTTTGAAACTGTCTCATTGCTATTTATTTCTCAATAAAATTAATAAAAAATATCATGTTTTTTGGTCTGTCAGATTGCAGGGAAGTGCTTATTCTAGTGAGCCATCTCTCCGGCCCCTGGTCTGTCAGATTGCACCTGCATTAGCTCTGCTATTAATGTTGCATAACTCAAAGAATTGATGGCCATCTGATTTACAAAAGTTTGTGTTTCTTTATTAAAGGGCTATATGCTTTCTCAGTATTGAAAATAGTATATTGAAAGTGTTCCCCCAATTATAAGTTTTTGCTTTTTCGGACTCTCAATCTACCTTCCTTTTTTTTTTTTTTTTTTTTTTTGCAGAACCAGGGATTGAACTCAGGCCTTTGCGCTTGACAGGGAAACTCTTATTCCATTGAGCCAGCTCCCCAGCCTACTACCTTATTTTGAAGAAGGGCTCATATGAAAATCCTGCTGAGGGAGATGAACTTGTATCATTACCATAAACCTACTCACATTAATATTGAAGACACAGGAAAAAATATTAAAATTTTATTCTTTGTAAAGTATAGAGAAATCTCAGGGTAGACATATTCATTTGAAGATGAATGTCCTTCAATGAATATTGAAAAATTTTTAAAATATAGCAACTCTAAAATTTTTCCTGCTTACATCATAATTAAGGTAATTCTTACCAGCAATGCATTGTTTTAAAGTCTTAGTTAGGATTATTTACAGACATAACCTGCAATAAAATTTAAGTGGAGACATTCTGTTCAAGTTTAAAAAGTCATCTTGATAATTTGGCTTACCATTGCATTATAATTCTAGCTTATCAAAGAGTATTGGACCAGGAAGAGAGCTCAGTGGAATAAGTGCTTGTCTGGCAAGCACAAAGTCCTGTGTTTGATCCCTGATGCCACCAAAAAAAACCCCCAAAAAACAGTATTAATCTTTGTAAGCTTGAGTCTTTCTAATGAGGGGTATAATATGTCTTGTTTATGAGTGTTTTAAAAATGTATAATATTGAGGAAAGTTTTATATGTATCTTTAAACAGAGATTCTGAATATTGCTTAGAGACTGTTTAGAATATATATTATATTTTTATAGTTATGTTGAGTTTTGGTACAGATAAAAATTTATATATGAAAATTATAAGGAGATCCTTTATTTATAGCATGGGAGGAGGAATCTTGGGTTGAATTTGTTTAGCACTGAGAAAAGGGGACAGCATATTTTTAATAAAAGAAGATAATTATTTAAAGTTGGATTAAACAATTTCAGGACCCTGAGATGTGAGAGTTGCACTTGACCTGCTCCTCTGTTAAAAGTGATGCGGGTTTAAAGTTATTAAGTGTGTGTGTGTGTTCATTTGCATGCAGTATAGGAATGTAGGTGGCAGTTGGATTTTTGTCTTGCCCTTAAGCTATTTAAAGCTTACATTGGACAGTAAGGCTAGCACACATAAAGTAACTTTAAAACAATAACATTTTTATCTAAATTTTGGTTTGTCCAGAGATTAAGGGCTGGAGATAATTAAATATAAATTTATAATGGATGGGGGTGGTTAAATAAGGATATATGCTTCTGATTAAATATAAAATTAGTAAAGATAGCACCTTCAATTTAGATTTCAAATTTTCATTAAACTAGTAACTTTATTTATCCTAAAAGAAAGGGTGGTGGTGGCGGGAGATGGCTGAGTGGAATAAGTGCTTCCCTGGCAAGCGCAAGGGGCTGAGCTCAATCCCTGGTTCCACCAAAAAATAAATAAATAAATAAATATAATGAAGTTAGATTAAAGGAGAGAGAGGAGACATGGAGCAGCTACTCTGTATGAGCAAGGAGAACTCGATAATGTGTTGTTCTGGGAGCAGTATTTTACATCTTTTTTTTTTTTTTTTTCCTACCATAGGAAAGAAGAAAAGAATTTGAACAAAATCTCATAAAATCAGGTCTGGAGCTGGAAATTGAAGACAAAAGGGTAAGTATACCTGATAATTTATGCAAGAATTGTATTTATTAAGTGCTGTTACTTCTCTTTGGACATTTGGCTAGCTAGCTTTTGTATCGGGGACAGCATAGAATTCTGGCCTCAGAAGTGTGCGCTGCCGGTAATGGGGCCTGTGGCTCTACAGGTCGATAATCAATGAACTGCATAGGAGATGAGCAGTGGGACACTTTAAAATGTACAAACATAGAGATGGGGAGATAGCTCATTAGAATAAGTGCTTGCGTTGCAAGCACATGGTCTTGAGTTCAGTCTGTGAGGTCAATAAATAAATAAATTAATTAATTAAAATGTACAAACATAGCTTCTATTGCGACTGTCACAGAGGTGGACATAGTGTAACTTACCACTAAAGCCAGGACACTGTCCAGCATCTTTCAGCTTCTTTTCATCTACTGTTTTCCTTTGAAATTGTTTTCAAAAACCTATCTAATATCTTCCCATCTGTACCACTTCTAGTGCTATCTAACTTTAATATATTTTTGTTCTTGTTTCCCTCCTGTCTTTACTAAACCAATAAATGTATGTTGTACCACACAATGTGTAACATTTTATCTACATAACTAACCTTTATTATCTAAAGTTCTTTCTCTTCGTGTAGGCTGATACAGAAGCTGGGTAAGAAGAGTGAGAACATCTTATAGTTTGTATGTATCTCTTATATAACCCATATGAAATTATGAATTCATATCTGGCCCCTGAAACTTAAGCACTTACCCAGAACCACACATATAGCTGTGGATTTGGGGCAGAGTGTACCTTGACCCTGAGTTATAACCTTAAAGATATGAGCTCTTGCCGGGCGTGGTGGCGCATGCTTGTAATCCCAGCACTCGGGAGGCTGAGGCAGGAGGATTGTTGTGAGTTCGAGACCAGCCTGAGCTACAAAGTGAGCTTAAAGCCAGCCTGAACTGCATAGCGAGACCCTGTCTCAAAAAGACAAAAAAAAAAAAGATATGAGCTCTTTCTTTCTGAGTGTCCCTATCTCTGTCTGCCTCTGTCTCTGCCTGTCTCTGACTTTGTCTTTATTTCTCTCTGCATGATTTTCTCTCTCCCCATCTCTTACACACATACTGCATATCTCTTTTGGGAATTTCATTTTCTAAATTTTTGCTGAAACCTCTCAACACATTGAACGCTCTGTGACATCTTTGAAAATTGATAGAATCTTAATTTCCTAATCAGCTCTAAATTTTCTGCCATCTTGCCTCTTTTATGCAGGACTCCGAGGATGGAAGAACTTACTTTGTCAAGATCCATGCCCCTTGGGAGGTACTGGCTACTTATGCAGAGGTGTTGGGAATCAAGATGCCTATTAAGGAGAGTGACATTCCGCGGACCCAGCACATGCCTTTTAACTGCATGCTCACACCTGTGAAGCTCCCTGAGAGTGTGAAGTACCCACGGCCTGAGTATTTCACTGTCCAGTTCAACAGGCATCGCCAGGAGCTATTCCTCATTGATGATAAAGCAAGCTTCTTCAAATCCTCATCGAGAAACAGAATTGTAGGTAGAGAAGGGCTTGGGCATGTGGATCTGCTTGTGCCTTTGTGAGCCTGGGTCAGACTGTTTCTACCCAGTGTTCTTATGTGAAACTGAAGCATTTGGTGGGACTGGGCACATTTGAAATTGCTTCAGGTCCATTTAGACTTGGTACTCATTTAACAATGAGTGGCTGATGTTATTGATACAGTAATGTAAACACATCAAGCAGTCTTAGAAAACACTGAGCTGAGGAGCACAAGGTTTTTAAAACTTGTATGTCAACTGTATAACTAGTTTTTACAATTTTCCATTTTTTAAAGAGAGTACAAACTAGAATTAAAACAGAAAAAGTTAAAAGTAATATAGATTTCAACAAAGTAGTATGAATTTCACAGTATTACTTGTATACATAGTGTTGTCCTCCAACCAATTATTTGTGTTACCAGATGTGTGCATGTAAAATTGGAAGAAGAAAAAAGAAAGAAATGTATAAGAAGTTAAGAAGAGAAAAAGTATAAACAATTGAAAAAAGGGAGATGAAATAACAAGCATTAACTACTCCTTTCAATAGACCAGCAGAAATCCACAGTGCAGTTGTCCAAACCATCCTGCTTGCATACATAGATAAATCTCTTTCCCCTACTTCCTTTCCTGTCCTTCTCAATTCAGCAACTCTTTCCTTTTGAATAAGTCCATTCCCTTTTCCCAGTATCTATTTTTCCCTTCACATTCCAGTTTTCTCTCTCAGGTTCCTAAAGAAGGGAGGCAATATGATTTTTATCCATTCTTCAGTTGACAGGCCTCTGGATTGTTCCCAGGATTTAGTTATGAAAAATTGCTCTGCTGTAAACATGGATGCACATATATCAATAACTGTTGTATGAGGTTTTCAGTTTTTCTGGAAAAACACCCAGGAAGGGAATAGGTGGCTTGAATGGATCCTAGCCTCTTTTGGAATCTCCACACTGATTTCCATAGTGGTGCACTAGTCTGCTCTCCCACAAAAGTACTCAAGCATGCCTTTTTCTCCACAGCCTTTCCAGCATTTGTTATTGGTTGACTTCTTGGTGCTAGCCATTCTTTCTGGGGTGAGGTAGAATCTCAACGTTGTTCTAGTTTGTATTTTTTAATGACCAATGGTGTAGAACATTTTTTCACATACTTACTTGCTGTATATATGTCTTCCTCTGAGAAGTGTATATTCATTTCAGATGCCCATTTTTGGATTGGGTCTTTGAATGTGGGGAGGGCACTGATTTTTTTTTTTAATTCTTTATATGTTCTAGGTAGAAGGTCTTTGTTGGAGGGACAGTTGGCTATAATTTTTAACCAGTTTTTGGGTTATCTTTTTACTCTGTTGTAGATTTATTTGAAGCACAGAAACTTTTCAAAAAGATGAAATCTCAGTTATTCATTCTTTGAAGTATTTCCCATTTGGTTTTGTTTTCATTCATGAACTCTCTACCTACCCTTATATCTTTAAGATTTCTACCAACATTTTCCTCCAGAAGATTTAGTGTTTATGCTTTAATATTTAATCTTTGATCCACTTGGACTGTAGCTTTGTGATGGTGATAGGTACGGGTCTAGTTTTAGCCTTTTGCCTGTATAAAGCCAGTTTTTCCAGCACCATTTATCAAAGAAGCTATCATTCATCCAATGAACATGTTAGGCTCCTTTATCAAACATAGGGTGGCTCAGTGTGTTTGTAGTTGTATTTGCATTCTTGATTTGTTCCATTGATCCACAGGTCTGTTTCTATGCCAGTATGATGCTGATTTTATTGCAGTATTTTTATATTATAATTTCAGGTCAGGAATTGTGATATCTCTGCCTTTCCTTTGTTTCCCAGGATTGCTTTTTTTTTTTGATGGAACTGGGGATTGAACTTTGGCCCTTGCGCTTGCCAGGGAAGTGCTTATTCCACTGAGGCATCTCCCTGGCCCCCCAGGATTGCTTTTGATATCCTGAGTCTCTTCTGATTTCAGAAGAATTTAAGGAAAGTTTTCTCTATCTCTTTGAGGTATATTAATAGTATTTTAATCAGGATTGCCTTGAATCTGTATGGCAATTTTGAATGTATGGCCATTTTCACAAAGTTGGTTCTTCATATTCAGGAGCATGGAATTTTTCATTTCCTCAAATCTTCCTCAATATTTTTTCACAAAGTATCATAATTTTCACTGTTTAAATCTTTTATGGTCTTTGTTAGATTGATTCTTAAGTATTTCTTCTTTTTTTTGAATGTTACTGTGCCAGGCATGGTTTCCCTACTTTCTCAGTGTGTACATTGTTTGTGTACAAAACTGCTACTGATTTTTGGGTGTTGTCTTCGTATCCTGCTATGTTAGTGAATTTGGTAATTAAATCTGTAAGACTCTTGGTGGAATTTTTGGGATTGTCCATGCAGAGTATCATGTCATCTTTAAATAATGATAATTTCACCTGTTTTCCAATCATTATTCCTTTTATTTTTCTCTGTTATCTGACTGATCTTGCTCATGTTTCTAGACCAATATTAAATAGGTGGAGTGGAGACAGTGAACATCCTTGTCTTGTTCCTGATTTTAAAGTGAAGGTCCTGCAGCTTTTTCCCATTTAGTGTGATGTTGGCTGTTGTTTTCTCATAGACAGCTGGTATAGGTTGAGATATAGACCATTTATTCAGAGTTTGTATAGCTTCTTGACTCAACTTTGGTCTTCCATGTGTGTGTAGGAATCTGTCTAGTTCTGTTTTCCATCCTGTGAGAGTAAATGTTTTAGAAGTAGGTAATTCATGATGTTCTGAATTTCTTTGGAATCTGTTTGTATTCACCTGTTTTTATTCTTTACTGCATGAATTTTTTTTTTTCATTAGGTTGGCTATGGGTTTATCAATTTCATTTATTCTTTTAAAGAACCAACTCTTTGATTCATTTATTTTTTCTTCTACTTTCTTCATTTCTGATGCATTAATTTCTGCTGTAATCTTTATAATTTTGTGCCATCTTTGGATGTTGGGCTTGTGTTGCTCTTTTTGTGAGAGCTTGAGTTGTAACTAAGACCATTTATTTGGGCTTATTTTGTTTTCCTAATGTGCAAATTTAGCACTGTCAGTTTTCATCTTAAGACAGTTTTCTTTGCATCCCTCAGGTTTCAGTATGTTGTATCTGAATTTCATCTACTTGTAAACATTTTTTAAATTTCTTCTGTAACTTCATCTGTGACCTAGTGGTTGTTTAGAAGGTTGCTATTTAATTTTCATGTATATGTTGTTTTTGTAGTTTCTTTTGTTAATAATTACCAGTTTTATTGCACTGTGATCAGATAGTATCATGGGATAGTTTCAATTCCTTTGCATTTACTTAAGAGTGCTCCAAGTGCTACTCTATGGTCTATTTTGGAGATGGTCCCACATGCAGCTGAGAAGATTGTGTATTCTGTTGTTGGGTGAAACACTCAGTGAAGATCTACCAAGTAATTTTTTCAGAAGTTTGGTTCTTTTACTTCTTTGCTGATTTTTTTTGCCTACTTAATCTACCCTGTCCTAAATACATAAATAAAAAATAAAATAAATTAAAAAGAGACAAGAGTGATCACACCTTCAAGAACAACAGAAAGGAACCACCAAACAGAGCAAGTAATTAACAAGAGGGAAAAAGTATGGAACCCACAGGAGGAAAATAGCATGACAAAGACAAGCAGATATGAATCAGTTATATCCATCAAACTAAACAGCTTCATTTACCAATCAACAGAAACAGACTATTGGAGTAGATTAAGAAACAAAATTCAGGGGCCAGCAAGATAGCTCAGCACTCTAAAGTACTTGCTTAGGCATGTTTAGGTAAGCACAGGGACCATAGTTCAATTCCCAGTATCGCATGCTATGTCAGCCTTGCTCCCAGGGTAGGCTGAGAAGGCCAGAAAAAAAAAAATTCAACAATATGCTGCATACAGGAAACACATTTAACTCAAAAGGAAATTCATAAGCTAACAGTCCCAAGAATGGAAAACAATATTCCATGCCATAGGAAATCAGAAAAAAGCAGGGGTAGCTATCCTGAATGCTGTCAATATCAACTTCAAACCAAGAATCACCTTAAGAGATAGAGGGTCACCACATACTTGTTAAGGGGAAACTGCAAGATGAAGCGATATATATATATATATATATATATATATATATATATATATATATATAATACCCTATGTGTAGGAACATCCTCCTACATAAGACAAATTTTAGCAGACACAAAATATCAAATAAGCAATAATATTATAGTAATGGGGGAATTTAGCAGGCCACAAAGAGAGATTTTTTTTTTTTTTTTGTATTTAGGACAATGTGTACAGGGTGTACAGGGTCTCACTGCATAGATTAGACTCATATTGATCCTCCTGTCTACAGTCTTCCAAGTGCTGGGATTATAGGCATGTGCTACCATCCCTAGTCTCAATCACCATCTCAGCATGCCCTGGGGCCAGGGCCGGCGTGGCAGGCCCTGGTTCAAACCCCTGGCCCCTGCATCTGCCTAAGTAGGTGTTTTAATCCAATGAAGAAGAAGCCCTGTGCTTCTTCTAAATGAAACAATTTCTTTTGTAAGAGAGAGGGCGACAACCCTGGTGTTATAATGACAATCAAGTAAGACACTTGACTCTTGTCTGCTAATAAAAGACAGGTGAGTATATGAAGTAGGATTGGGGCTTTGATCTTTGATAGAAATGTAACTACCCCTTTACCTATAGTTGTTCCAATACATGGAGCTGAGAAATATTATTTGTCCTGTTGGAGTTATTTAATATGTTAACATAGAAAAGCACCTTTCTTACTATCTTCAGCCAGGACACTGTATTCTGTGTATATTCTAATTGCACAGTATGACAAGGACATCCACATTAGGATAGAATTTTTTTATTTATTTCATTTTTGTATTGTTAGGGAAGGGTCTACAGGGTGTTCAGTGTCTCACTACTAGGTCGGACTCATAATGATTGGCCTGTTTACAGTCTCCCAAGAGCTGGGATTATAAGCATGCGCCACCACGCCCAGTCTCAATTCCTATCTCAATGCACCCTGAAAGTGGGGCAGGCACAGAAGGCCCAGGGATTAAACCTCTGGCCCCTGTGCCTCCTTGCAGGCACTTTAATCTGCTGAGCTATTTAGCTGGTTCTAAGATAGAATTTCACACAATTGTACCAGTTTAATTACAAAGACACAGAACTGACTGTAATGGAATACTGAAGCCAAAATTTTAATCCATCCAACTGGAACACTTTGGCTGCCTTAGCACTATGTGTCTCACTTGCTTGGTTCTGCTTCACTGTGCTTCACGAACACAGCATTTTCCACAAATTTCAAGTACACTGAGCAAGTACACTGGTGCCGATTTTCCAACCTGTGTCTGCTTCCTTTCACTGCCATTTTGGTAGTTCTTGACATATTTCCAGCATTTCCATTTTCATAGTGTTATATGTGGCTGAGGTCTTGGATGTCACTGTTGTAGCTGTTGGGGACCGCAAAGCCTTCTTTATTGACACAAGTATTTTGCTGCTGCCCACTGACCCCTGTTCTCTCTGCTCTTCCATTCTATTCCTGAGACAAACTGTACCAAAATCAGCCATGTATGCAGGCTACGTATATCTCTGCCTGCTCCATCGAGGGGAACAGTGGTGCTTCCTTCACTTTAAGTCAAACCTGAGAAGCCACTAAGCATTGTAAAGATGGCCCTGGAGACAGGCCAGAAGCCAGGCCTTTTGTATCAGTTGAACCCATTGTTCATGCCAAGGAAAAGTGACTGAAGGAAACATGAGTGCTGCCCAGTCAGCAGACAAACGCTAACAATTCAAGTGTCCTTCTGGCTGATGTGGGGAATGTCTCACTGGAAGATCAGAGCGGCAGCATCAGGCCCTTAAGGCAAAGCCATGTATGTGCAGAGCAAGGCCTGCACTTGCACTGTGTGAAAGCTGAGCCAGCTCTGGGAGCTTAAAGGAAAGGATGAGTCTAGCCGAGGTCATTTTTTTTTAATATAATTTGATTGAGAAACAAACAGCAATGAGACAGTTTCAAAATCAATTAGTAGGACAGTTTCAATAATTAATAATTGTGTATTATTGTCTTAGTGGTTATTGATAATACAAGATACAGACATGATATCCTGTCCACAAATACTATTAGAACAAATCTTTCTGCTCATTGAATTAAGAGAATGTAGCTGTATATCTATCCTGTTTTGAATATACAGATACAAAATGGCCATTCATGTCCCCTTTGTTTAGTTTTGTCAGAAAAGAATATTCTATTGTATTGTAGGTGCATGAATTCAGCAAAATATTCCAAAATAGTCCAGTAGTCCATAATAGTAGTGGGTTTTCCATAGGGATAGCAGAGGAGGGTTAAGGAAAGGCGGTCTCTCCATAACCAAAGGGCAGGGCAAGGCAGCAGGTGCTGTGGGGAAGTGCAGCTGGCACTTCATCCAGATCTTGCCTGGAGACTTGGAGCTCACTGCCTTCAAGTACAAAGACCCAGTGTAGGGGAAACTGCTCTTTATTAGGAGAAGGTGCCACTGAGGACTTTGACAACGAAAGCAGAATAAAATGCCTGGCTGATGCTCCAGAATAAAATCCAAAAACGAGCTGATGCTCTCGTGAATTGCTAACGCATCTGGAGACTGAAAGCTGCAAACTTTCAAATGGTAAAGCGTATGTTTACCATTCTGAACATCCCAGAACCTCAAGGGATATTCCTAAATCCTTGTCTGTGTCCTATCAATGGAGACAAAGAGCCTGAGTGTCCAAACTCTCATTTTATATTGGCTTCCATGAGTGAAAAGGCATTGTCTTGGGTCACAGCTACAATTTGTAGCATAATGTAAGTAACAAACTTCTTTACTTTAGGTCTCTTTATTCTAAACATCTTTAAGAAAAGAGGGTGAGTGTCCTGCAAGCTGCAGGTTCAACATGCCTCAGTTGTTTGCTGAATACTTTTAAGACCACATTAGATATGTACAGATCAAGAAAAAAAAATCTTCAAAATGTTACAGTTGATTGACAACACATGTGTGACCTTGGATGCTTAATGGAAAGTGAGAAAAAATATGGTTGTCCTGCTAGTGGCTCGACATCCAGTTTTCATGCTTTAACCCAGAGATAAAGGAATGATTTGGTTTTCATGTTTATTATGTAAAAAATATATTTTGTAAGGCAGTGGCTGCTAGGGACAGTGACCCTGTGATGGGTCTGGGAAAAGTCAGTTGAAGATCTTCTGGCTCAGACTCACCACTGTTTCCTTTATTTTTGTTGTTGTTTTGTTTTTATTGTTTTTGGTACAGGGTCTACAGGATCTACAAGGTCCTATTACATAGATTGGACTCGTAGTGATTCTCCTGTTTTCAGCCTCCCAAGCCTTGGGATTATCAGCACTCATAACCACGCCCATTCTCAATCACTATCTCAGCACACCCCAGGGGCAGGGCTGCATGGCATGCTGGGGATCGAACCTCCTACCCCTGCATTTGCCTAAGCAGGCGCTTTAATCCTGTGAGCCATGTAGCCAGCCCAGACTCACCACTCTCAATGACCATTTTCTTTCTGTTTCATGGGAAAAGGTCAGAACATGGGATTTAACAGGAAATAGGAAGCAGTTGGTTTCTGCTTTCGAGGAGTTCAAAATCTCAGTGGAGGAAGTAATTGTAGGTTTAGTTTAAGTAGCAAGAGAACCCAAATTAGAAGTAAAGCCTGAGTAGGGACCTGAACTGATGTAATAGCAAGATATAACTTTAATTAAAAAAAAAAAAAAGAAGAAGCAAGCTATATCATGGAGAGGAATAAGTTCCAATGAGAAATGTGATCATTATAGGTATTAACAGGTACCAGTAAGATAAAAAAGAAAAGAAAAGAACTTTAGTGGGTGAAAAGTCACTTCTTCTGCATTAGCAGACTAAGTGGTTTGTGGATTTGCACAGTACTCTTGAAGATGCTGTTAACTTTGAAATGCCAACATATGACTTAGAATATTTATCAACTTATCTGATAAAACAGCAGTCAGGTTTAAGAGTGGTCACTCAAGTTTTATAACATATTCTGCTCTAGATAAACAGCTAACAAGGAGTGCTGCATGCTACAGAAAAATCATTTGTGAAATGAAGAGTCACTCAAGCCATTAACTTACATATCATGTTATTTGAAGAACTTAATGCCTCCAGCCAGCCGTGGCTGCCCTGTAGGTCAGCAGCTCTCAGCATGCAGACCAGACCAGACCCTCCACCAGCAAAAAGATTTTGACTTCTTAGGGCTCATTAGATTGTTAGCATTTGTAGCATTATTTTTAATTAAGGTTTATGCATTGTTTTTTTTTTTTTGCACATACCACTGTTGTATTAATAAGCTGTCATGTAGTGCAAACAGTAGGTTTCTAGGCACTGGGAAACAGAAAGTTGCATAACTGACCTTGGTATGGTGGTGGGATCTTTGGTATACTATATCTCTGAAGTAGGCCCATGATATTGTGCTTTCCACATTTTTACCTTCCATCGCAGAGTCTATGATTAAATTTTGTGTAAAAGATGGAAGTCCATCATTTTTTCCACTGTGATTATAAACAGCTAACCTGTAACAGTTACTAACAGCATTCAACTTTTGTATTTTGTCACTGCTGCCTTTTCGTAACTTAGGGGCCCACTGTCTCTCTAAACCTAAAGACAAACTCAGGCAGGGCTTTGCTGAGGAGTAATGGTATTTATTTTGGAACAGTGGAGCGTGGCAGAAGGAATTTTACATTTAGAGTAAACTCTGTGTGTGGTTCATGGGTTTGAGGCATGGGGGCCACTCTAAAGGCAAAAGGAGGGAGGGCTGCATCAGATGCTGGGAGGCAGTATGTGCTGGCCACAGTGATTAATAGCAAGCATGACGTCAGCCTGGTGGGGCACACTTGGCGGGGCAGATGCTTCTGCAGAAGTACATTTTGTACAGGGCGGTGACAGCTGTCTTGGAGGTTCAGTGTCACTACAGTGCTTTGTGATATTCATGTTGGTATTTGTCATGCTTACTCTGAGGTCGTTGCACAGGAGGTAATCTCTTTATAACCTCCCATTCATATACTTTTCATGTTTTTAGGTTGATGGAAATGACACCGTTTCTATTCTGAGCATCTTCACGTTCCTTTCACAGTGTGTCCGTAGGTGACTTCTGGGTTGTGTTCAGCTCTATTGATCTCTGTCCACTTTTGCTTCATTATTAACAATGTTTTCTTTTACCTTGGACCAAAAATCTTGGAAAACGTCCTATGTGTCTTGCTCTGTGAAACCATTATTGGAAAGAATTATTCTTCATATGACTCGGAAAGTACTTAGAGTCACCGCTGCCATCTCAGCAGTTTGACTATAATACTGCCTAACACATAGACCCTCTTGATATCATAGTGTTCAGTGATGTTAGTTATACAAATAAAACATGAACCTTGTATCTCTTTGTCAGCTGGTAGTCCCAACTGCAGCTAAGTCCCCAGGCTAAACTTCCACAGACTTAGAAAATATCCTGGCTTTCTGGCTGACTCTGTAAAACCTTAAGATAAACTTTCCTGGTTTGTAACACAGATGAGGTTCATTTCATTTTTAAAAGGATTTCCATTCATCTCAAAGGAATGGAGAATGAACTTAAAGTTACAAATTCTCTACATGAAATGCTTGAAGAAATAGTTTCTCTTAACTGCTTTTGTAACTACTTTATAGCAATAAAGCCAAGAGAGTCCTTCCAAAGTCCCGTTCTTTCCTTCATCCAGTGCTGAGTTGGGCTGTTTGTCTCCTCTAATCCATCAGCTCAGAGCTCTTGTTGACTGCTTTGGCTACATTAAGTCAACTTCTCTCACTCTCATGGGGAGCTGAACTCTGAGCGCCCACCCTGTGCCAGCGTGGACTGCAGGCTGCTCCCTAGCGGGGAGGGACACTGACCTTTGTTTCCTAACCTTTCAGCTGTTTTCAGCTCTCCTGGTCATTCTGCCTTGGGCAGCCATCTCCTCCCACTCTCCCAAGTCTTTCTTAAAACAGTCTGTTTTAAAGGCAAAATTCAGATTTCTTTTTATTTGAAAACACTATTTATTACTGTAGTTTGTAATACATAACAGCCCATGTCAGAGTTTTTGTTGTGGTGATTATTATGGAGATAACCTGAAGCACACAAAACAGTCTTCATGTATCACATTAGTCATTAAATGAGAACTATAGATTATGGTTTCTTCACCAAAATGGAGCATGAAATAACCTTTATAGTGGATGACTAGGGGGTGGGGAGCCAGCTTGGCAGTCTAAGCACCTGCTTGACAAGTACAAGGACCCAAGTTTGATCCCTAGTACCGCATACCATTGCCAGCGATGGAACCCCGGGTGCACTGTGTGGGCTTTCGAAACCAAGCCAGGTGGCACACACCTGTAATCCCAGTGCTGGGGAAATTGAGACAGGAAAATCATCATGAGCCCCAGCTGTGTAGAAAGACCCTGTACCAAATGCATAAATAATTTTTTTTTTTAAAGGAATGGATGAAAAGATTAGAAATCTTTTCTAACCAACACCCTGACTGATGAACTGTAAAAGAAAGGTGGGGAGTATATCTCAAATGGTGTTAAACAGAGCAAATTCAGTAATCAGAAAAGCTGAGAGGTTGGGGAGATGGCTCAGTGGAATAAGTGCTTCCCCTGCCAAGTGCAAGGACCCGAGTTCAATCCCCAGTTCTGCCAAAAAAAAAAAAAAAAAAAAAAAAAAGAAAGAAAGAAAAGCTGAAATTCTGAGCAGCTCTTGGAAGGCAGTAGCAGATGAGGTCGGACTGACAGAAACAAGAGGTAAGGATGCCCCAGCCCGCACTGTATGCAAGAGAAAAGTGACACAGAAATAGAAGGGACTGCTACAGAGTGGTCATAAAGACATGTTACTCTTGATTAATAACTCAACTCAAGCTAACCATAGTTAAAGGCCTGCTATAAGCCACCAAATAATTAAAGAATTATCCAATGTAATGTGGCTGAGTATTTGTTCTACCTCCCATTTCCTCAAGTGAGCTATATGCTAATAATGACAGGAGACTCCAATTCGAAACCAGCTTGACTGCAACTGGAGCTGCGGCATGTAGGGCAAGTGGAGGGCTTGGGACAAAGGGAGAGAAATAAGCCAAGACCCAGCTGACCTCACAGCCACCATTTGAATGAGGATCTCTGAGCCATGCAGATTCCATGCAACCCCACAATTTTATCTTCTGCCAAACAACAAAGGGAAGCCTCCTTCTATAATTGAGGTCTATGTCTCCATTCAGATCACTCAGTAGAATAAATGCTGGCTCCATTCAGACACAGTGGACTTCATGAAACTGTGTCTGAAAATGTGGAACTCATAAGGGTCTGCAGAATCCTAGTGACTCTCCCTTGTTTCTAGGTGTACTACATTCTCTCACGGTGTCCTTTTGGCATAGAAGATGGGAAAAAGAAATTTGGGATTGAAAGATTGCTAAATTCCAATACTTACTCCTCTGCCTACCCTCTCCATGATGTAAGTATCGTTTCAACTGTGACATATCAGCCCCTTCCTCACAGATTCAGAGATTGCTATGTGGATGAACAAAATCTCTTTGGCTTTTTTTCTCCTTGAATGCTGACTTCTCTCTCATGATGGGAAACACTTGCAAGACTTTCTGGTTTCTAACTGAAGATTCTACTTGTGATGCTGAAACAGAGTTGGTGGCTCTTTCAACTGAGGTTTAAAAGTTCATCTTTAAGTATTACTATATATCTCACAATTCCTTTTAAACCTATTTTGCAAATAATAGCCACATTTAATAATTGAGAATATAATGTTCTAACTAAATCCACCAAGCAGAACTTGTCATAAAGCTGTAAATGATTTTAATTATATGCATTCATATATATATATATATATATATATATATATATATATATATATATGCATTTCTGTTAGCTGATATTTCCATTAATTGATATTGGACAAATTTATGAGTAAGCTGGAAATGGCCCAGAAGTAAAATGTATGTACAAGTGCACTACAAGCTGAAGATTTCAGTCCCTGAGAACCATGCAGCCTAACAAGTGAGATGTAGAAGAATTTTTCTTATAGGCTGGAAAATCATCTTACGGAAGCATTCAGCCTTGTAATTTCCACAGAAACATGAGTTTACGTGATGCAGCCTGGAATCACATCTGGTATTCAAGGCTGTGCCGATCGATGTCTTTCTGGATAGTGTATGAATTTCGCCACGTATTGCAGTAGAAGCTGTGTGACTGAACATACACAAACTAGTCAAGATCACTCTTTAAATCTTTCTTTTGCTTCCATTTTATCCTTTCACATGTATAAAAGGGCTTTTGACAATGCACTGCTTTTGCAAAAACATTTCCTCAGCAATATAGGAAAAAGGATTTGTTCCCCAGAAGTGAGCAGTAGTCATTGCCTGTTGTTTGGGGTGGTATTGTTGCAGTAATTTCCAGAGGCTCAAAGCCTTCAGCTTCCCAGTATTTAAAAAATTTCCACACTCTATTAATAAAAAGCATGAAGCAGAGAAACCAGCACTTCCCCTCTTTTCTCTAATTTTCTCCACTCCATGTACATATTGTCCTCTTCAAGAAAAAAACAAGTCTTAGGGAATAATGGATTCTAAGGAATGCCAGAAATATTTAGAGGAGAGCTCCAAGTAAGTTAGTAATCGTATTACAGCGCATTCCTTGCCAGTCTTTTTTCACAGAGATCTTATTTTTTGAAGAATGTGGCAGTTTTTGTTTGTCCATTTTAGGGCGTTTATTTTCTTCTTTCAGTGTGGTGTCCAATGACCACACTTGAATTCTCAGTCACAATTTCAAGCATGCTTCTACATATCACAAGTCATTCATGTGCACTGAAATTTCAACGATACTAATTTGTCATTAAAGAACGCTATAACTACAATTAGCTTTACTTTTATTTTTGCCTTTTTCTCTTCTGAATGCAAATATGGTCAATGGAATTTCCTTTATCTGCTTTATAAATGTATTCTTAGAAGACTCTCAAATATGTTAGTTTTTTTTACCTTTTACTTATTTGTTTGTGGCATCAGTGATGGAACTCAGGACCTTCTACTTGTAAGGCAGGCGTTTATGCCACTGAGCTATCTCCCTGGCCCTACCTTTTATTTATTTTTTTAAAATTCATTTCTCAAGATTCAGTAGAGCTAGCTCCAGAAGCAAGAAGTTTGAAGGTATATATATAAAATGTGACACCTGATTATAAAGGTTTCTCATTTTACACTAGATATTGGTAATGTTATCTTTATCAGTTCACTTGTCAGCACAAACCAAAGTAAAAGAATCTACAAAGTAAGTACTATGTGTACAGTCTTTACATACTAGATAATGAAGAGGTATGAATATAACTACTGATTACCTAACAATGAGTGAAGAACTATAGAAAAAATAATATTGAAGCTCTAAAGTGCTACAATGTGCTGTAATATTTTGTGTTTGTTGGGAAGTGGTTATGCTTCTCTCTGTGGCAGCTGTGTGATTTGTATCAACTACTTAAATTTGCTAGGGGTTTAATTTTTGTATTATACAATAAAATCACAGGCATATTTCTAGAGTCCCAGCTAGCTCCATAGTGACATGAGTCTCTGAGCTTAGAGGAGCATGTGCAGGCTTCTGTAGAGGAGAAGGGCCATGCTGGGCCAAAGGATGACTTGAACACAGGGAAAGTCTCTAACCTTAACTTGAACCTTTAGATAACTGTTACAAACTGAAAAATCAGTATGATTATAGTTTCTGATAGATTTCACTCCATAATTTCACAGCAATGAATGATGTAATATAAACACTAGAAAGGAGATTATTCTGGCCCACTAGTACTTTAAAAAAAAAAAAAGTGTTCATTTACTTCAGTTTTATTTTTTTGCTTTGTCATCACTATCCTCTCCTTGAATGATTTTAGGGCCAGTACTGGAAGCCATCAGAATCTCCCAATCCTGTCAATGAAAGGCACATTCTTCATAAGAACTGGGCCCGGTTTTCCTATTTTTACAAGGAGCAACCTTTGGATTTGATTAGGTAAGTTTTCTTAGGCAAGATCATACTAATTCAATCTTGATGTTCTTTTTATTCAGAATGGAACCATATTCTGTTATTTGTACCGTCATTTTCAAAGACTACATTTTGCAGCTAATTCCTGTGTATACTGTTTCTTGGTATTTCACTTGGGCACAAATGTTGCTCTTTAGCCCTCTGAGAGAAATAGGCGTTAAGACGGTTGAGAGGTTAGGCCTTTGCATTGAGCCAGGTCAGCTTCCTATGCACGTTCTGCATCTCAAAAGCTGTCAAGTGTTGCTGGTGCATTTACCTGCAATCTGTAAAGTGGAAATGATAACAGGGCTTTTGTGATAGCTAAATAAGAAGTGTATGTCTTGAGCATTGGAACAGCAGCATTTATTTTCCTCTATTAGTTTTGTTTTTCTTTTAGAGTACAAAAATGTAGAAGGTAGGAGAAAAGCAATGGGTTAATATTTGTCTGTGTACTGATCTCAGAGAGCTGGTAAATCATTTGTTTATTTTATTTTATTGCGGTACTGGAGATTGAACTCAGGATCTTGTGCTTGTCAGGCAGGCGCTTATTCTACTGAGCTATCTCCCCAGCCCTCATTTTTTTTATAATTTCAGTTCTTTAGAGTTTCAGTAACTAAAGAAAAAGATGATATTGCAGTTTTTTTATCAGAAGTACATAATATATATTCTGAATATATCTTTATATATCAGTTTTTAATCTGAAATATATGATGCATCATATATGGGCTTAATATGTATGAGTACGTATGATGTTAAGAGACTCCTGCAGTGATTTTGGTAAAGGAACCATTAAAATGCAGATCGCTCATTCCTGGAGGCTGTGTTTTTCTTGGATTCATTACTGTTCTGCTGTGTTTGTACATCAGCATTGCAGCATCCAGTTTATGAGCCTGACTTTGACTCATCCACCAAACCAACTGAAATGTCATCTGAACACTTTAAGGCAAATAAGAGACATTTAAATATAAAACACGATCTTAGCCAGTTAAGAAAATGATGGTTTCCCTGTAAGCCCTTATGAAAACTTTTCTTCTCAGGTGCCTATTTCAGTTGTTTCCGACAACTGAATTTTAATTTTTAAGTTATAAAACAGTCAATTTAGGAAAAAAATGTAAGGAATGGAAAGATGTGCAAGGTTTTAAGTGGAAAATCCATCCCACTGAACACCAAAGAATTAAGTGCTCTAAATTTCAGGATAGCCTATCAATTCTGTGTGCCTGTACAAGAAAAATGGTGTGCTAATACAGTTTTCCAAGGATATTTGAGATGCATTTGTTGGGCAGTCATAAATATAATTGTTTGATAAGGTAGCTGCTGTAATTTTTATAGCCTTATCTCCTTTTTGTGCTGACAGCTTTTTACTACATACATTATTTATAACCTTTTGTGTAAGCACACAAAGATCAGTCTGGTTCTTTTGAAAAAGAATGCCTAATCTTATTATTAATTTCTACACATTTATCAGTGCTTTTTGTTTCTTTGCTTTTGAGACAAGATCTTGCTAGATAGTTCAGGCTGGTCTCGAGCTTACTATGTAGCCCAGGCTTGCCTCAAACTCATAGCAATCCTCCTGTTTCTGCCTCCCAAGGGAGGGGATTATAGATGTGTGCCACCAAGCCTGGCTCCATTTATTGATTTTCTATTGAAAAATATTAGGATATCCCACATCCCACATTATTCACTATTGCTTTCAATGTTGCCGAGAATATCTACAACTGTTGGAGGATATTTTTGTAGGATGTTTTCAAATAAAGTTGTTATAATGCATGTTTTCATCTTTTTACATTATTTAAAATGTATTAGACACCTTGTTCACATAGCATATACTGTAGGTGTACAGTGCTAAATGTATTCATCAGCAGTTGATCTGCATAACTCCAGATACCCACAGAAACGTTCCACCTCAGGTCATTGGAGTGGTGACTACAATATCTTTCTCATAGCTGCTAACTTCCTTTCATTGCAAAGACAAAGCTTAGGTGTTTCATTGAGTAACAATATACAGCTTGCATTTAATAACTTTGAAAAATGTTTCAGGGCTGGCCATATAGTTCACTGGGTTAAAGCGCCTGCTTAGGCAGACACAAGGGCTGGAATTCGATCCCTGGGCCTGCTGTGCCAGCCCTGCCCCCGGGGGCACGCTGAGAGCTAGATGGAGACTGGGCATAGTGGTACACAGCGCTTGGGATGCTGTAAACAGGAGGATCACTACAAGCCCAATCTAGTAGTGAGACCCTGTAGACCCTTCCCTAAAATGAAAAAAAAAAAAAAGTAGACAGCAAAATATTCAAGGTATGTGAGCACAATATATTCAATTTATTTTCAAAAAGTTCTGGAAGGCAGATAGATTATAGACAGATGATAGAGAGCTGATAGATGCTACATGATAGATGATAGGTAGATGATAGATTGATAGATGATAGATGATAGCAATAGATATTGATATTGATGATAGATGTCTCAGAATGTGTCTCAGAATGTTTACAATTACAGAATCAAGGTGTATATGGAGTTTCTTGGAATTACTTTCACAAACTTTTGGATACTTGAAAGTATTTACAAATGAAAGCTTAAATAAAAGGGATGCCCAGAAGCAGATTCATGCACTTTACAATCATCCAATTTTCAGTAAAGGGCCTGGTAACACCATGAAGGGACCACATCTTTCACTGATTGATGTGGCTCAAATGTGTGTCTATGAGCCCAGTGTGAGTCTTGACCCTGTCCTGTAGAAAACTGCAATGTGTAGGGGATCAGAGTGTCGGAAGTATAACCAAAAACTTTTAAAAGAACATGTAGGAGAAAACTTGAAATGACCTTGTGTTGTATTTGATTTTCTCAGGTAAGACAGGAAAAAGAAAACACAATAAAAACTGATCAATTTGATGGAAACAAACTTAAAACATTTGCTCTTTATGAGGCAGCTGCAAAAATCAAAGGACAGACTAGTAGGACATATTTGCAGTTTAAATGGCTTCTCTAGAACACATAAGGAAATCTTGTAACTCAGTAAGGTGACAGAAACTTTAAAAATGGACAAGGAATTGTCAGATATTTTTTCAAAGAATTGGTTGTGTGGTGAAGCATGCAGAACTCTTGGTATTATTTGCTAGAGGGATAAACATGAGGATGCATTTAGATTCCACTACACTTCTGATGGCATGGCGACCGTCTAGAAGACTCCACAGCAGGGCCAGTGGGGGCGCGGAGCGCTGAGCCTGTACCGCACTGCTGCTGGGGGCACTGTGTCCCTGCATGTCTACACAGCAGGGGGGCAGCTTCACGGAAAGTCAGCTGCATGCCTTCCTTGTGATCCTGCATTTCCAGTTGCAAGCATTTGTACACTAGAACATATGTTCATGGCAATTTAGGAACAATGAAGGAACACTTGGAACAAGATGTTCATGAACACAGGACCACATAACAAATTATCCTACATTCTAACAATGGACTTTTTCAGAATTACAGAAGCTAATAATAAAACTGAGAATCATGTTTAAAAAAAAGAAAAGCAGTGCACAAACACATATAGTGTTTCTATTTAAAAAATATTCTGGGAAATGTGTTACTATGGGAGGCCTCTGAACTGTGCTGAGCCAGGTTTAAAGTGTAGGAAAGAGTTGGTGACCATTGTAGAAGGGAACGCTGTGGAGAGTTGGCCATGTGGTGATGGGAAGGGTGGGCCTGTGAACTTAGGCTTTTAACTTCCTGAGCTGTGAACTTAGACTAAGTATATTGTATTGGCTCTGACTCAGACTCCAGTTCATTTCTCTGGAGAACCTAAAAATATGCCCTCCCCTTAGGATTTTTCCTTCTGAGATAGGAACACTGTTGGGGGTGTGACTAGCAAGTAACCCAGAGGAACAGACCCGAAGTCGGGGACGGGGAGCTTGCTCAGATTTCCACCAGTAACATTGAGAAGCTTACCAAGGAATCAGCAAGAAAGTGTGGGTCAGGAAGGCAATGTTTTGACATTGTTTCTAAGTCCTAGAAAACATTAGATACAAAGAATAAAAGGAGACAAGGTGACTTGTGGCGTCTGCCACACTGGGAGAACAGCAGTAAATTCTTACCCTTCATGTATTCCATCTGTGTTATCTCTATGCTAAAATTCCATTCCAACTCTGTACATTTTTATCTTTTCTGCTTGATGGGCATTGATCATTTTGAAAGGAAGGGTCTTACAAAGATTGATGTCATTGGTGTTTCAATTTTCAATTTGATAGATACTGTCAGCTCCTTTTTTTCTTTCTAATCTGATAGTTTCATATAAATTTTATTCTAATGGTACCTGTTTTGTACTTCTCAATGCCCAAAAATGAAATTGATATGTTGCTACATACTTCTGCAGAATATATATATATATATATATATATATATATATATATATAATGTCAATGTACATATATATGTTATATATATGTACATATATATAGTATATGTACTATATATGTACTATATATGTATATATATAGTGACCCTAATGATAGTTTAATAATGTCAAGATAATATAATAGCAAAGTTAAAGCCTTCTTGTTGAGAATGATGCCTTTTTTTTTTTTTTTTTTTTTTTTGTGGTGGAACTGGGGATTGAACTCAGGCCCTTGAGCTTGCCAGGGAAGAGAAATGATGCTTATAACATTGGTGTTTGTTATTACCGTATTTTAAGCATGTGTGGAAATTACAATTTAATAGTAAGGGAATTCATTAAATTATATAACATGACATTACAACCACAAAGAAATCATCTCTACCTGTCCAGGAAACTGGAAAGTCTCCCAGCTTTGATGAATGGGGCTCTATAGCGATAAGGAGGATTAACTAGTTTAATTCAATAAAACCTGATTTTCTGAGGCATAAAAAACTACATTCTTAGATTCTTAAAGGGAACACTGTTAAAAAATAACAAAACTTGAAAGGCACATTCAAGCTCATTAATTCTATCCCTTCTCCACTCTTTCTAAATAAAAGCTGAGCTGCATATTTTATGGAATTTTCACTTAGTCATTTTTAATTCCTTGCCACGTTTCTGATGAGTAAGCATCAAAGACCCAGGCTGGGAAGAAGATGAAAATTCCCATAAAGAGTGTGGTCATCTTGCCTCCTTCTGTTTCAGAAAGAGAGAAAAAGGGAGCCTCCATGCAGATTAAGGCTGTAACTTTGATTCCTAACATATTGACAATTTGCATTGTGGAATATTGTGTAGCTTATTTCAAAAGTAACTCAATTTTTTTTTTTTTTTCAAAATTGAGAGCTCTCTGGTCTTACTACCTAAAATTTAAATTCCATTCAAGGACTTTCTTCTCCTTTATGTTAATTATTCTAAGTCCTAAGCCATTCTTCTATTTTGTGATAAGCATTGTTTGTGCCTTATTATGTCAAAAGAAAAGTAAAGAGAGTCGAGTAACTGTACCAAAATTACATGACCAAGGCCAGAGAGATGGCTTAGTGGAATAAGCACTTCTCTGGCAAGCACAAGGGCCTGAGTTCAATCCCCGGTTCTGCCAAAAAAAATAGTAATTACATGATCAGAAGGCGGTGAAGCAATAATCAGGTCACATGCCTCTCTAAATACAGAGAATTAAAATATGTAGTAAAAACAAATCTTAGTAACAGTACAGAATTTCACTAAACAATATAATAGGAATTCAACAATGGTTGTTATGTTATTGCATATTGTTCTCTTCAAATTAGTTGTTCAGGCTACCAGACATGTGCATGCAAAATTGGTCAAATAAAAAATTAAAAAGAAAAAAATTTAAGTGTTAACTGTTCTTTTCTATAGACCAGGAAATCTTTATATACAAAACTAAGGTTCCCTCAATGAAAATATTCTTCTAACTTCGGATTATATTTTCATTCTTCCACAGGGATTATTATGGAGAAAAAATTGCTATCTACTTTGTCTTTCTTGGTTTTTACACAGAAATGCTGTCCATTGCAGCTGTGGTTGGCTTAGCTTGCTTTATTTATGGCTTATTATCAATGGACGATAATCCGAGCAGGTAAAGACAGCGAGATGCCCAGTGCAAACTTCTTTATCTTATGCTAACTATATCTATTATTATTATTATTTCCTTAGCATTTTCCTGGTGTTCCTTATATGAATTAATAATTGATATGTTTTTAATAATTGATATTTCTGAGGATAACACATATACCAGCTCTCCCTCATTGGGTATCTTAGAGAAAGTTTCCTTTTAAAGATGCACTATGGGGGGGCCAGGAAGATGGCTCAGTAGAATAAGCGCTTCCCTGGCAAGCACAAGGGTCTGAGTTCAATCCCTGGATCCGCAAAGAAAAAAAAAAAAAAGATGCACTATGGGGCTGGGGAGATGACTCAGTGAAATAAGTACTTCACTAGCAAGCTCAAGTGCCTGAGTTTAATCCCTGGTTCCTCGAAAAAAAAAAAAAAACCTAAAATTAAAAAAAAAAGATGCACTATGAGGAATCTATTTATGAAAATACACCTTGACCCACTGTAGAAGCTGCTTCTTTGCTGAGGAGATAGCTCAGCAATTTAAGTGCCTGCGTGGCATACACAAGGTCCTGAATTCAATCTCTGGTACGAAAAAAAAATTCTGCCTTGTTACTCCTTCTGTTATATATAAGAGATGTATAAATAGTTGCTCTAATAAGAATAGCTTAGATTTTCATCTCAAACTGCATTGTTTCTAAAACAACCTCACTCTTCCTTGGGCAGCATGGAGATCTGCGACCCTGAGGTTGGCGGTCAGATGATCATGTGCCCGCTCTGTGATCAAGTGTGTGATTACTGGAGACTCAATACCACCTGCTGGGCTTCCAAGGTAAGTAAACACGATGCTGTGTTGCAAAGACTTGGCATTTCCTTGTTTTGCTCTTCATCAGATACTAAGTGTCTTTGTGTTGTTGTGATTGTTCTTACAGTTTGCCCATTTATTTGATAATGAGTCAACGGTGTTCTTTGCAATATTCATGGGAATATGGGGTGAGTACACAGTCCCAGAGCACAGCCTTCTCTATATTATATGACATATGGTTCATCTAAATAACACTCCTCCAATAGCAGATGGTGCACTCTGAAGGTAACAGAGAAGCTGGAGACCATTGTGGCTTTGCTAAGATGGACACGTTGATGGAGTCACAGGTCTTTGGTGCCCATTGCTCGAAGAAACAGTATAGTTTTCAGTCATAAAATCATGAGGCTCTCTCTCTTTTTCAGTGCCATAGCAAAAAAGAGGTTCAGTCAGCACTTAATTCAGGAGACACTAAACACAAATATTAACAGCAGGAAGACACTGCACCAAAGATATATTCTAGAACAAGGATCGGAAACTGTCAGGGGGCTACTAAAATATCTTTGACTCTCCATTCCTATGTCTAATTCTAAATCCAGCCTCTAGCTTCATTTGATAAAAAATTTCTCTATAGAGTTTGTTTCCTGTTGGAAAAGTCCCAGCCAGTGTTTTTTTTTTTTCTTTTTAGGTGGAAAATATTACAGAGTTGTTTCTATCAGCACAGAGGATAAGAATAATTTAGTCACAGGAAGCCTAAAGTCTTGTCTTTGAAAGATGAGGACTTAAAAATAATGTACTTCCTTTCCAATTAAAAAGAACCTTTACCAAATATCTGTATCTGAAAACTGGACAAGAATTACTTTATTCAGGCAAAACGACTTCAGAGCTGAGGGATTTGGCCAAGGTGGAGAGATTTATGGGTTTTGTCCCTTTTGCTTGATTGCTTGTTCTGAAGTAATCACTTCAGATTTAAAGATAGACAATCAGGAAATCTTTCCAACAATTCACCAGCAAATCCCATTTGGCGAGGTGGTGTACTGACATGCCTTCATCAAGAGGTTGGCAAATCCTGCCTCTGCCACTGCTTGAGTAGAAAGTGAATGATATATTCCAGAAAATATTCTGCGGATGTTTTCTGAATAATTTTTTGCAGTTATTGCTGGGGCAAGTGTATGTGTGTAACCGGAACTTTACAGGTCATCAGAGGTAGAGCAGCAGCCCTGCATCAGATACACTGTATACCTATGAAATGTGCATTCAGAGTCCAGTTATTTCTCTTAGAAAAGCTTGCTTCAGCGAGTAGTCTTACCATCGGGGTTTCAGGATCAGAGCCAGATTCTATGAAAACTGAAGCCCTAGATCATATTTTTAGGACAAATTCCTATACATAGTTAAGTTGAATGAAGTGATGTTTGTGGAAGTGACAGGTATGGAGAAAAGATAAACCAGGTTAATGCATCAGTACTGGTCCAAAGAAATGAGAGCAAAGGGTGAAGAATGCTTTTTAGTAGAGAATAGAGTGCTTTTCACTTAAATATTCAGGATCTTTATGATGGAAATATATAACCTGCACAGAAAAATAAGCTGATATGTATAAGTGGAAAAATTTTTAGCATCACTCAATATATGATTGTTATTTTGGAAATACTTTTGCATTTCATGTATGTGGGCTTTATGAGTTCACATAATTGTACAAAAGTGACATGATATGATACATACATGATTTTAAATCAGCTTCTTAAATTCAAAAGCAAGAAATAAAAATACTCTTTCCACATCATTGCATATATAAGACATTGTCACTCCACCTCCCACACATATGACACGCAGAAAGTTGTGTTTATAACTGAATTGCCTTGGAAGAATTTATCACATTTTGTGGAACCAATATTCTATTTTTGTATATTTACATACAAACACTTAAGCCACTGATTTATCTCCCCAAACCCAGGTTAATATAATTTAGCAAGTGTTTTTAAATTTTAATTTTTGTACAGATGTGTTGTTGAAAACAGTGATTAAAATATGTACATGTATGATCCCATGGCTCTAAATGTTTAAAGCCAATCATGAACTAGAACACTTATTATATTAATCATCATAGTTTCAAATCTGAACATTGGCTATGGATCCACGTGCATGCTGGATAAATGAATAATTTATGTTCATTCTATTCCTTCTTCTATATGAAAAAGACCAAATCTTAGTCAAGCTCAATCTGCAAGGTCCAGGGCAAGTGTCCATTTAATTGTCAGAAATTCTCTCTAGGGTATATGAAACATACAAATAACCAACATTTATATGAAAAGATGCTCAATGTCATTTCATTAAATAATTACCAATTTAGGGCTGGGGAGATACTTGGTGGGCTAAGCGTCTTCCTAGCAAGCGCAATTACCTGAGTTCACTTCCTGGTACTGCATGCCATGGTGGCCATGGTACCCCAGAACCCTGGGCATGCCATGCTGGCCACTGTACACCAGGTGGGGTGGCACAGTCCAGTGCTGCGAAAGCTGAGATGGGAGGGTCAGTATGAGTCTGAGCTGCTTAGTGAGACCTTGTACCAAATAAAAATTACCAATTTAAATCATAGGGAGATGGTCTAACCAATCACACCCATCAATGTGGCTATTAAAAGAAAAGAGACAGAATGCACATGTGGATGGGAATAGGGAGACCTAGGAACACATTTGCACTGTAGAGAAGTTTGCAAAAGTGGCAGTCACTCTGTAAAACAGCATATTAGTTCCTAAAACTTAACAATAGAATATTAGTGAATCAGGAATGATTGGGATTTATCCATGTGAAGTCAGGATCTTGAAAAGATGCTACCACTCCAATATTCATTGCAGCATTATGTGTAATAAGATGTGAAAATAACCCAAAAGCCCACTGACAGATAAACTGGAAAGGATTACATGCAATGGAGGATTACTTAGGCTTGCCAAGAAAGTCTGTAGAATATAACAACATAGATGAAACTTGAGACAGTAGGTGCTATGAAATGTGACAGTCTTAGAAACAGAGACACTATGTGAATAAGCTGATGTGAAAGTATCTGAAATAGTTAAATGGATAGGATCAAAATATGAAGAGGCAGAAAATTACTATTCAGGAGATAAACACATACTTGCCTTGGAAAGGAATACATTGGGTGCAGAAAGAGTAGTTAGATAAGTATAATAATACCCTTTTTTAAGAAAAGAAGATGTGATTAGGATTTTAAGATGTACACATAAGTGTACAAAGTTTTTTATATCTTTATATTAGAGAATGAGTTGAGGAGACTTTAAAATGTGATTATTTCATTGATGATAAAATAATTTGGTTTTGTGTCAGAATTCTATCCCTAAACCCGACACACATGTGCAAATGTTGTATAGTCTCCCTAGTACAAGAAGTAAAAAGAAGAAATACAAATAGAAATGTACACAACAACTAAAAAGAATTTAGTCAGATAGGGCAAAATGAACAGCATATGCTACAGGGTACTAATCAGCTTTTCTTCTGGATGGTTAACAGCCTAAATTCACAGACCAAAAATTGGAGAAATAGAAGGGCCACAAGGTCAGTCAACATTTTGGTCAGTGAAGACTCAGGACATAGGAGAACCTGGACTGTAACATCATGAAACTCAGTTGTGCCCCAAATTATTTGATCAAGGAGATTATGGAGCCACAGAGGAAGGTGATCAATGATCTATAGTGTGCCTGGGGGGAGTCATATGGAGAGAAAACTTTCTCTCAGGCTCTCACAAAGAGCAAACTGGTCAAGCATTGGCCGTGACTCATCCATATGGATAACACAGACAACGGATCTACAGAGTGAGGTACAGGACTACGAGATAAACCCTGAGGCGACTTTGCTGACCTCATCAGATACAAAAGCTACATTTTTTGTTGTATAGGTCTTGCTTTATCTCAGTCTTAACCATCCAGCAGAAAAGTATAAAAATGAGGTATATAATGTGGGACCATAATAATAAGTTGAGCAGTAAATGGCCATAGTCAACAATTTCTTCACTGTTATTATGGACTGCTGGACTGTGTTTGATTGTGTCGCTGAGTTCAGGCATCTATAATGGTTTAAAGACAATGGAGTGCCCATCTTTGAAAGGTCTAGACAAAAAAGGGGGATACAAAGGAAGAACCATGATGCGTTTGTATAGACAGTACAGTTAGGATAAATATTCAATGCTTCTGCATAATTCTATGAGAAGCAAGATTTGCACTAATAGTCATTGGACAAGATATTATGTTGGCTTCTGGTACATGGACAACCACTAGGAAGATAACAAGGTAGAAAGTATTAATTATTGAATCTTTGATATAATTCAGCTTTAAAAAAATAAGTATACAGCTACATTCTCTTAATTCACTCATTAGAGACATCTGCTATAAAAGGGTCTGTAAGTAGAATATCATGTATGCACCTTGTACGATAACAAACCATTACAAAAACAATTTGCAATGCATTAATTATTGAATCTGGCCTGTTTTAAAAAAAAGAATTCTATCCCTAGGCATATACCATATATCACAGAAGATATGTATAAGGTAGCGCTGTTTGTAATAGAGAAAATTAGCCTTTCAAATGCTCATCTATAAAAGAATACATAAAATTATAGTTAATTCAAATAATAGTAATTCTGCATATAAATGAAAATAATGTAATTTTTTGCACACAGAGGTAGTGAAGACACTCTTGCCAATAGATGCACAATGCAGAAACTTAGTTGTGTGATACCATCTGTGTAAGCTTCACATTTAGCCAAGGGTGCCTTGTGATATTACTTCCATCTGAAAAATAGTCATAGGAAACCCTGCAGTCCTGGTCATGTTAACCATATTTCACGTTGATGCTGATACATAAGTGTGTTCATTTTGTGAATATCTTCTAACTGTATACTCATATGTGTATATACTTTTCTGTATGTTATTTCTCAATTGGAAGTCAATAATGCACCCACATGTGCACAAGCACTCAACGTATGGGAACATGTGTGTGTGTGTGTATGCATTTTCGAAAGTAGAAGAGAGAGCTACAAAACAGTATTTACTATGCATGCATATTTTAAAGTCTGCTTATATTTCCTATAACATATATATTTTATGCATATATTATAGCTTTTATATTTTCTGTAAATCTCTTTCATATTTCCCTTGTTTCCCCTAAATCTATTTCATGAGAAGACATTTCGCTAAGTTTGAGAAAATGATACAGTGAATTGTATGACATAACCAGAGGCTTGTGCAAGAAAGCTTTCAATCCCTAGTAAAATGTTAAGTTTAAATAGTTTATCAAATAACTTGAAAGGAGAAACAATGGTATGTGCCTGAAAACAATTTCCAGTTCATCTACTGTATACATTTTGTGTAGGAATTATTGGAATGTTATTTTGTAACATTCTTAAAAATGAGAATACAAAATGGTAAAAAAGAAAAGAACTAGAAATCACACAGAAATTATTACATAACACTAAGGCAACATTAATAATTGGCTATTGCATCGTAGGTGACAAAACACCTACCTAAAGCATAGGGGCCTGTTTTCAGCCAATGTGATTGCCGAAAGAGACGGGGAGAATTGTTTTCTATTTAACGTTTCTCTCCATCTCTTGCTCAAGTTTCTTTTTATGCAATTCCTCACCTATAGTCACACTGTTTTTGGAGTTTTGGAAGCAGCGACAAGCCAGGCTGGGCTATGAGTGGGATCTGGTGGACTTTGAGGAGGAGCAGCAGCAGCACCAGCTGAGACCTGAGTTCGAAGCCATGTGCAAGCACAGGAAGCTGAACACCATCACGAAGGTACCGCGGGGCTCAGCACGTGAGCTGTGCCTTCTGCTGGACATCCCGCTGTGGGGTGCTTCTCAGAGAATGAAGTCTGTTTTAATTTGCTTTGAAAGATTCCTCAAAGTATAAACTATTCAAACACTTACTTATTTCTAATCTATAAATATACTCTTGCATGCACATGTCTCAGTTACTTTTCTCTCCTTGCTGGGACAAAATACCCGACGCTCAGAGTTAAGGAAGGAAGGGTTCAGTTAGCTCACAGTTAGTGGAGGTTTCAGTCCATACTCCTGGCATGAAGGCAGATGGCACAGAGCCGAGTTCTTGGCCTCAAAAACAGGACAGAGCAGGAGCCAAAGGGGAGGAGCAGCACCTGTGGCAGTAGCCAGCCTTTCTTCCTTCCTTATATTGTACTCAAGCTTCTAATGTCATATCGATTACTGTTATACTGTCTCTCAAGTAAATGTTTGTTTGCTTTTTTTTAAAAAAGGGTAATAAGTGTAGCACCCACACCCATAATCCCAGCACTGGATCGTAAACTAATCACAAACTGTAGAAGCCATTCCATGACTCCATGAGGCTTCAAGGGGACAGCTAGACACAAACCATAACATTATACATGAAAAATTCCAAACACAAACAATAGAGACAAAAGTACAATATAATAAGCACTGGAAACAGGCCTATTACTCAGCTTCAGTCATTTTTAGTTCATGTGTGGACTTTTTCATTGGTACCTCATGGCTTTCTGCCCATTGATCAGTTTAAAGCAAATAGTTCAATGCAAACGTGGCCTGAGCATAGGAAACATCCAGCTCCAGGACTGACAAGGAAGGTCGTGTATAAGCTGTGGGCTGCTTTGTCTATAAATCCATAGATGTGGAAATGGAAGTGATGTTAATTTAATCTGAATAAATAAAATAGCAGTTGTTTTAAGTGAGTTTATAAATGAATGTTTTGTAAGACCAAATTTTGCTTTTGCAGTCTCTTTCTACTGATTGCGTTGGGAAGATAAGTGAATCAGTGTCTCAGACCTTGGCTCTCTCCTTCCGTTTTCACCACCCTTTTATTGGGGATGGAAATCAGATCCTTGGCACTGGACTGCACTCAGTCCTTTTGATTCTTTCTTTCTTTCTTTCTTTCTTTCTTTCTTTCTTTCTTTCTTTCTTTCTTTCTTTCTTTCTCTCTCTCTCTCTTTTTTGAAAGAGGGTCTCACTAAAATTCAAGACGCAAGAACCCTTAACTGTCAAACTAACTGTATTTTTGTCAGAGTTGTTTCACTTCTCTGTACCTGAATTTTCTCATTTGAGAGTGCAAGCGCTTTGCCTCTGAAGATTTGCATGTTAGTTGTGCATTCTCAGGATTCCATGTGCTATCTGCTCTATTAACAAGAGCTTAGAGGGTGAGCCCTGCAGCCATTTCTGTGGCCCCAGCTTTCCCGGAGGCAGAAGGAAGGGGTTGGCAAGTTCTAGCCCAGCCTGAGCAACTTCGCAACTTAGTGAGGCCGTGTTTCACAATTATCAAGTATTTGTACCCCCTCCCAAAGGTGACTGGAAGCTATGTGTGTTATAAACACATACTAGTGAAGATTTAAAATTAAATAAATATTTTGAGAATGCTGGAGACATAAATTAGTGAAAAGGACCTGGGTTCAATCCCTACTCTGGGCAACTGAAATTTTATAGCTTAGATATTCACTACAAGATATAAATTTCCCTCTTACTCCAGAAAGAATGACTGTCAATAGAGAGTGAAAGAGTGACAAATA
Organism: Ctenomys sociabilis; assembly: GCA_004027165.1. Taxonomy (NCBI): domain Eukaryota; kingdom Metazoa; phylum Chordata; class Mammalia; order Rodentia; family Ctenomyidae; genus Ctenomys; species Ctenomys sociabilis. The sequence continues at coordinate 26,342 of PVKA01009251.1, read as the reverse complement.
CTGATGAGGCTGCAGGACAAAGCAACGCTCCTGCATTGTGGTAGGAATGGAAACCTTGCAAGTCCTCAAAAACTTACACTCCGCATGATGGATGTCATCACTACCTACTGAAAACAGGTGCAAATAAATAAAATAAAATATAAAATGAAAGCTTAAAAAAGTGAAACTAGAAAGTTTATTTGACCTAATTAATCCCCTGCTACCTTCCCAAAAGAGGCAAAGATCTTATATCACAGAGACACAAGCATACTCGTGTTTGTACTATTCCACCTCAAAATCTGAATTTTGAGAGTAGCTTTTATTCCTGCCACCAGATGAATAAATGAAGCAGACGTGTTTTTTATTCACATTCTAGTAGCTCTCAGCTATAAAGAATAAACTTGAACCATTTGTAGGAGAATGTATGCACCTGGAAAATATATGTTAAATGAAATAAATCCAACACACAAGCTTAAATATCCACTATTCCTCTTACTCAAGAGATGCAAAATAGAAATAAAAGAGCAAAATATAAAATAGTAGGAAAGGGGAATAGTTATTTTATAAATGGGAAGGAGATCAAGAGATGAATGGAGATAGGAGGGGAGGAGGAAGAAGCAAATAACTAAGTGGGTCACGTACCTGTACCAGCTACCCACGATGTACGCTCTGAAAACATACACTAATACATATCTTAAAAACTTCAAAATAAATTTTATTGGGAGATCACAAAATTTAATAAGTGAATAAAGGAGAAATCCTCAGAAAATGCATCCATCATTTGAATGTTTGAAATTGTAAAAGGATATTGACAGAACACTGAGATAATGTTTATTCCTATTTTATGACACAAAAAAGATCTAGCATGGGAAATGGTATGTTAAATGTTTTCTTTTTGAAATAGTTGAAAAGCAGTTACTAATTTTTTTGGCAGAACCAGTGATTGAAGCAGTTACTGTTGATTCGCTTTGAGTCACTAATTTTACGTGAGCTAGGTGTGTAGATTTTGAAATCAAGAAAAAGGGTCTTTTCTCTATTTTTTCTTATAGGTTTTTTTGATGTTTAAGTACAAAAGAATTCTTATATTCTTTTGGCACTGCAAACACACTCATTCACAGACTCATGCACACATAAATATGTACAAACACCCAAATACTCTTGTACATTGTATGCATATGCACGAACAGCTATACGAATCACACGTGTGCACACACACACATTCTGATGTTCTAGTCCTCAGCACGGCCTACGCTACCTCAGAGGGTTCTGTTTGACTTCAGTGCATGCTAAAACTTCCTAAGTTGTGAAGTCTTATATTTAGCAGTATTATGTGCTTCAGATTTCTTTGACAGCTTTTTAAATGCACAGCTGTGGAATTTGTTTAGTAAAATTTATACATACTTTTTGATGCAAAGAAAAACATTACCAATCTAAAATTAATATTTTCCATTAATAACTTTAAGCCTGAAAGTAGCAACATCTGATCTGCTGCTGTATTACAAGGAAGAGCAGTTTACCCTATAAATATAAGAGACACAGCCCAATTTAATATATGCAGAGTATGACATTCATTACAATACAAAGAGATTAAAATTCAGTTTATTAAATCATGGTTTCTTACTTAGCAACCATGAGGATTTGATGCTTTCTCCTATCTGTAAGACCATGAACAGGACTTAGTATGCATCTCTGTAGCTCTTAGTACATCTAAGATTTCTCATCCAGGGGCCCCCTCAGTTTCTACTTGGGGAAAGAAGCCAATTCCAGAATGTGAAAGAAACCAATTCCATGTGCTGGGTTGGGAGCCCTTGGGTGGTTTTTCAGATTTACCTCTGACTGCATGGTGCTTTTGGTTGCTCCTTGGACTGCCGACCTTGAGGGAAAATGCTGATGATATGGGTGATTTCTTCACTGTTGCAGGAGATGGAGCCTCACATGCCCCTGCTTCGTCATATTCCATGGTACTTCTTATCAGGAGCCACGGTGACACTGTGGGTGAGCATTGCTTTAAAAAAATGTGATCGTCCCTGTTATGGGAAATCAATTGTGCAGGATTCAGCAGTTTCCCTGGCAGTGTCCCTGGAGTCTGCCCTCCTCCTTGATGGTCCTTTTATCTTGTTGCACTCATATAAAATAAACTCTAATTGCCAGGATTTTCCATAATTTAACTTTAGGGAGTGATCAAGAGGAACAGAGAGATGCTTTATCTTACAGGCTCTTTCCCTTCATCTCACATCACTCTAATTAACGGATAACTTGAAACAAGGACAGCATGGCAAAGTTGCTTTCATTGCATACTCTGGTGAGGTTTCAATCAGGCATTAAATCGTCCTTCTCACCATCTGCATAAAATATCTGCACAAACGAATAAGCAACACATGCTGCTAAATTCCATTCTGTTCCTGAAATAAGCAGAAAATGTGTCTTCTTCTATTTGAATTATTTAGTATATTCTATTGTGATGGAGTCAGTTTGTCTTCAGCTCTTTTGATGAGAGATTTCTGTATCACCACAGTCTATTTCCTTTCTATTCCCTGTGCTCTGATTTTAGGAAGCAGATGATGTGAACTTCTGAGGGTAGTGTGTGGAAGCGTAGCTAAATTAACAGAGCATTTTGCAAATGCAAAAGGGATCAAGAGTTGGAGGGAAGGGGGTGGGATATAAGAGGAAGGAAGTAGACAAGGAATGAAGATGTATTGTGAATGTGTACGAATGCCCCTCAGTAAATGTAATCACCATATACTGCAAACTGGTAAAAGTACATTAATACAAAATTTAAACTAAATTGAATGAATCAGCAGTTTTAGACTGTAGCTTAAATCCCTTACCGTATCCAGGTTTTATTTTTAATACTTCTTGCTAAAGCTATTATTTCTGTATTTTAAAAATGTATGTAGAAATGTATTTTCTTACGTAACATAACAATCAAAAGGGAGCCATGAGAAGAATAGTCAATTTAGGACACTCAGTAAGAACTATCCTGGATCAGAGCCCTAGAAAGATTATTCTTTAGCCTTTACAATGAAGTTCTCTGATTATTGATGTAAAACCATCTTTGGCTTGTGCAGCGTTGGGAATGTGCAGAATTTATCTAGACGCTGTGGAACTCTCCCTAGACAACGATTCAGCAAATGATTCAGTTCCTAACGAGGCCAAATGTAATTTAGGCTTTATGGCCGCATCAAGTTTCTGGTACATAATTTTTTCTTTCCAGCCTTTAAAAAGGTAATGCAAAATTTAACTTAAAGGCCCTATAAGAACAGACAGACAGTGGGTAGGATGTCACATTCTGGCTGTCATTGCTAAGCCCTGCTAGAGGTCAGGCAGTGAGTGCACTTGTTTTATTGACACTTAAACTGCTGTTGCTAAATGACTCAGCTTCAAGCTCTGTTATCTTACCTGTGTCTGTTGTCTGCCATTATTAATGTGGTAATTGAGAAACTCAGACCGCCTCAGTTTATTTTGGATGCCAGAGCTGCTGAAATCACCACAACGAGAGGATGAGTAGTATCTGCTGCCGCTCTGCAGACATCATGGAGATCCCAAGGCCAGTGTGACCCGTGTGTTCTCTCTGCCCAGATGGCTCTCGTGGTCACCAGCATGGTGGCTGTGATTGTGTACCGCCTGTCAGTCTTCGCAGCATTTGCAAGCTTCATGGAGAGCGAAGCGACCTTGCAGGAGGTTAAGCGGTTCTTCACGCCCCAGCTAGCCACCTCACTCACAGGGTCCTGCTTGAACTTCATTGTCATCTTGATCTTGAATTTCTTTTATGAAAAAATATCTGCATGGATTACGAAAATGGGTAAGCTAGCCAAACGCGTCAGCAGGAAGTGGGCTCCTGGCAGTGTCGTGCAGTCACTGGGATCCTGCTTTCCCAAAGTTATTTCCTGAGGGTATAGTTTAGTGGGTTTTTTTTGGGGGGGGGTGGTTAGACCCACAACTGGCACCTCAGAATTGCCTGAGAGCCTATGCTAATGGAGGAGAAGGAAGCACCAGGACTCCCAAAGCCATTCTGACTATTCTTGCCTACTCTTCCTGTGAGGGGCCTAGCTGAATCCTGAGTGAAAACCTGAATGTAATCAAGACACCACCGAGAATATGACTTTATATGCATGACAATGAGAAGATATTTAACTTTGGAACTCATGAGAAAAAGCGAACCTCAAATCCTGCTAAATAAATCTCACCTCACACTTTGTTCTTCAACTGCCATCTCTTCGATCAGGGATTATTGTCTTTTTAAAGTTTTAGAATATTTCCTGAAGCCCTAAGGGGAGACACAAAACATCATGAGCAAGAAGGGGAGGCCATTCAAGAGAGTAACACAGCAGAATTCCTTCTCCTTGTTGTGGCCAAGCTAGAGTTGAAATCAGAGGCTCAAACCAATGTATCACCCCTTCTCTGAGTCCTCTGCCCAGAAGCACGGGCTGGCCCTGTCATCTGTGCCCCTAGGCTGTGCCCTGACCCCAGACCCCTTGTGGGCAGCAAGAGCACTGTTGCCACCCAGCCCCAGGTGGAAGCTGTTAACCCTTGCATATAAGCCATCTTCAACCTGGGAGCTCATCTTAAATTTTATTTTTTATGCTAGCAATAGCAGGAAAATTATAACAGACACATTTTTAAGACAACTAAACAAATCAGAGCTTTTTCCAATGTGAACAAAATCATTTGAATTGGGAGCTGGGGAGATGGCTCAGTGGAATAAGTGTTTCCCTGGCAAGTGCAAGGGCCTGAGTTTGATCCCTGGTTCAAAAAAAAAAAAAACATTCGAATTTCTATTAGAGAATTTGCAGGTTTGCAACAGGACTTCACTAAAATGCAGGCATTCTCAGCTATTCAGTATTTCTGAAAGCATCCAGAATTTGGTTGGGTCAGCTATGCTCTTGGAAATTATCTACTTGAGAAACACACTCCATTCCTCTTTGCCCTTCACGTCGCTCTGGGGTAGCATGAAGATAACTTAATATTTTCCTATCTTCAGAATTTGTTAAATGACAAATCCCTGTCATGCATTGCAAATAAAGAAGGAAAATGTGTTCTCTTTCCACCACCATTTACTGTCATATAATCATTCAATTCATGAGAAGAAAGCCCTGTTCTGTTCGAAATCATCTCTGCAAATGATGTAATTATATGTTTTTTATATATTTAGTACAAAGTCTATCTACAGTCTTACTACACAGATTGAACTCATAGTGATCCTCCTATTTTCAGCCTTCCAAGCTCTGGGATTACAGGTGTGCAACACCATGCCCAGTCTCAATCACTGTCTCAGTGCATCCCAGGGGCAGGACTGGCCCAGCATGGCAGGTGGGGGATTGAAGCCCCATTGCTGCATCTGCCTAAGTAGGTGTTTTAATCCACTGAGCTATCTGGCTGGCCCTTAATTATGCATTGTTTAAATCAGATTGAAAGCAAAGGATATAAATTTGAAATATTTACATGATGCCATTTAGTCTCAGGCAGTAATCTTGAGAGGTTTTAGGGAATTTCAGTGCCAAATTCTGACTGTTCTGATTGTGTTTCAGTAGTTGGATTTCCAAAAAGTGTTAACTGAAAGCCTAGACAAAAATCATATCTTTTTACATTGCTCTTCTATGATCAGAGGGGGTAGATTTCCACAGACCTTCAGAATAATATTACTGTATGTCCCCTTGTCTCAGTGAGCACACAATTCAAGAAGAAACTGGAAAGGTCACTAAACCTTGTTGTTTGTTTTCCTTCACAGAACTTCCTCGAACTTACCAGGAGTACGAGAGCAGTCTCACTTTGAAGATGTTCCTCTTCCAGTTTGTGAATTTTTACTCATCCTGCTTCTACGTCGCTTTCGTTAAAGGGAAGTTTGTGGGCTATCCTGGGAAATACACATATTTGTTTAATGTGTGGCGAAGTGAAGAGGTAAGAATTCTCTTCCGAGTTGAGCTATGTATTTTCAATAACCCATTATTAATCAAGATTTTTCTTTGAGCCCAGCACTAACTGAAATGTTACCAAGTTGCAAGAGAAATCTGGGCCACAAAGGTCCACAAATGAGTCTTTTCATTGGCTAGAATTTTGAGTTGCTAGGTATAAGAATTTATAATGATGTCTGTGGCTTGGCTGAAGATATGAAGTATGAAATAAGTAATATCTCTGTCCCTAATGGCTTCCTACAAAGGATGTGTGATTACTTTCTGGAGAAAAGACTTCACTTTTGGCTGCAGAGTTAGACAAGCTCAATGCTTTAAATCCTGGTTGAACATCCGGGTTATAAGAATATACTGACTCCTGACCCCAGCCACATGTAAAGATAAGAACTATGTGAGACTTAGCCCCACCCCCATCCATTCCCTCCTCCCCATTAAAGGCAGTTTGCAGGTGAATCTACTGTAGCTACCCTGGAACTGATCTTGGATCATGTTTGGAACTATATGGCTAAATATCACTTTAATCATTTAATATACTTTCCCCAACTAAAATCTTGAGTATCTAAAATTATGCTTTAGGGTTTCTTTCAGTTTTATAATTCTGTCTTTGAACATTCATTTTTCTCCTCTCTTTGCTTCCAACTAGTGTGATCCTGGGGGCTGTTTAGTAGAACTGACAACCCAGCTGACCATCATAATGATTGGAAAACAGGTTTTCACAAACATTAAAGAAGCAATTTACCCGTATGTATAACTTAAATGTGTTTTGCTTAATTTAAGTAAGTACAAGAGATTTCCTTAGAAGAGGATGAAATTTGTTTTATGTTGGTATCTTTGTTGCAACATATTTAAGTCAAAAAATATTTTTAATCAAGAATGAAACATGGTCTAAAATTACATAGCCTTTGAATTTATCTTTTAATTTATTATTTAAGTCCATGGCTAATGAAGTCTTACACAAAAACAGAAAAAAGCCAAGCTTGTATGCAGACCAAATTTGTAAAAATACAGTGTGACAGTTAATTCTACAGAGACTTAACCAAATCACTTTTTAGAAAGAGAGATATTCTAGATGACAATTTTAATTAGTGGGTTCTAGCAAAACCCATAAAAATAATGTAATAAAATAAAAAACATAAAGGGAAATGATGCCATCTTTAAAATGGGTCAGGAAGCAATTAAATAAAATGTGGCAGACATGAACAGACATAGATTTATTCTATTATCAATCAAATATAATTATGGAATACATTATGATATTTTGCACAGGGTTTGTTGTAAACATTGAAAAAAAATCCCTATCTTCCACAAGCATTGACAAGAAAATTTAAATGCAGCACACGTTACTGATTATCCTACATGTTGCACTGTATACAGGCTGAACTTTGTAAAAATATTCTGTGTCAGCCGGGCATGGTGGCGCATGCCTGTAATCCCAGCACTCGGGAGGCTGAGGCAGGAGGATTGTTGTGAGTTCAAGACCAGCCTGAGCTACAAAGTGAGCTTAAGGCCAGCCTGAACTGCATAGTGAGACCCTGTCTCAAAAAGACAAAAAAAAAAAAAAAAAAAAATTCTGTGTCACATTATTGAAACATAAAAATTGCCACGAACAAAAAATTTTCAGATTGTTATGTGAAAGGGTAGATCTCTAATCTAAAAACAGCAATCATGAATACATTATAAAAAGAGAAAGCTGAACTGATGGTTAACCTTACATATCTGGTGAGTGTTTTCATGAATCAAAAGTAAGGAATCATAAAACCATAATTGTGTAATCTTAGGCAGCTTTTAGAAGTGACAGCGTCAGTGTTTGGCACTTCCAGGATGAAGTAGACTAGAAGAGTCCCACTGAAGACGGGACTGCCCATGTTGAAGCTGTGAACCCAAGGCTGGGTTTATTCTCTTATTTGTGAGACAGTGGAGAATGTGCCCTCTGAAGCGCCTGATATTGCTCTTGGCTTTATAGCCCTGTCAAATTCTGTTTCAGAGCTGGCAGCAGATGACAATGGATTTATTTTTATGACGGGAGAGAGGCTTTGGCCAAGCCTCCTTCTAGTTTCTTAATTGGACACGTTATGTTCCTAAGGAAAGCAATGCCAAGCTTTCATTGTTAACTCTTAGCTCTAGACTGAGAAACTGAGAACAAAGCCTCCAAACCAAACAGAAGAGTAAGGATAAATATGCACAAGGAGAGACGGGAGAGGTAAAATAATTTTAAAAACATAACCAAAATTGAAAAACATACCCTGAGCCCCTATACAAACCAAATTTGCAAAGTACAGTATAACAGTAATTCTACAGACATTTAACCAAATCACCTTTTAGCAAGGGAGCTATTCTAGACAATAATTTTAAGTGGAGGATTGTAGCAAAAATCGATATAAATAATGAAATAATGCCAGAAACATAAGGGGAAGTGATGTTGTCTTTAAAATGAGACAGGAAATAATTAAATACAATGAAATATTTAAGGAAATAATTAAATACATGAAATCAAAAACTTCATCTGTAAGGGAGTTAGTTGTAAATAAATAAAAATATTACTTTAGAGCTTTTTTTTTTTTTTTCTGGTGGAACCGGGGATTGAACTCAGGCCCTTGTGCTTGCCAGGGAAGCGCTTATTCCACTGAGCCATCTCCCTGGTCCCAAAAAGCTCAAAAAAATTGAAAAAAAAAAATTTTTTTTTTAAAGAATTTTTTTTTTTTTTTTTTTTTTTTTTGTCTTTTTGAGACAGGGTCTCACTATGCAGTTCAGGCTGGCCTTAAGCTCACTTTGTAGCTCAGGCTGGTCTCGAACTCACAACAATTCTCCTGCCTCAGCCTCCCGAGTGCTGGGATTACAGGCATGCGCCACCATGCCCAGCTTAAAAGAATTTTTTAAAGGTACATTAAATCTTTTTTTTTTTTTTTTTTGGCTCAAATTTTATTTATTTTTTGAAGTTGTGAAATATTTTTATGTAATAAATAAATCATTGGACTTAAAACATTGTTACATGCACATGAAAAATAATATTTTTTACTGTGTAGTTCATTTTTTCTTTCTTTTTTATTGTTATTATTTTTATTGAAGACCACATAGCAATTAGACAGTTTGAAGACAAATTAACGGGACAGATTCGACAAATAAATACATTGCAAAATGTTTTCATAATTGTTTCGGTGTTGTATAAGGTGCATACGTGATATAATACTTACAGGCATTATTATAGCAGATGTTCTAATCAGTAAATGGAGTGCCACTATACACCTATCTTATTTCTCTACAGCTGATTTATATCACAGATTCAACAATTAACACCCTCTACCTTGTTATCTCCCCAGTGGCTGTCCATAGTACTAGAAGCCAACATAATATCTTGTCCAACCCTTGTCTATACCCTATTAGTGCAAATCTTACTTGTCATAGAATTATGCAGAAGTGCAGCATATTTATCCTAACTGTACTGTTTATACACACACATCATGATTCTTCCTTTTATCCCCCCCTTTTTTTTTATTTGTCTAGACCTGTCAGAGATGGACACTCCATTGTCATTAAACCAATTTAGGTGCCTGAACTCGGTGACACAATCCAACACAGTCCAGCATTCTACATTAATAGTGAGTTATCTGAAGAAGTTGTCAACCATAGCCATTTACAGCTCAACTTATTATTATGGCCCCACATTATATACCTCAGTTTTATACTTTTCTGTTGGATGGTTAAGACCAAGATAGAGCAAGACCTATATACCAAAGGATGTAGCTTTTGTTTTTGATGATATCAGTGAAGTCCCCTCAGAGTTTATCTTGTAATCCTGTACCTTACTCTGTAGATCCTTTGTCTGTGTCATCCATGCGGATGAGTCACAGCCAACGCTTGACCAGTTTGCTCTCTATGAGAGACTGAGAGAAAGTTTTCTCTCCATGTGACTCTCCCCAGGCACACTATACATTAAATCTTCATAAGTATAGACAGGTAATAAGGAGTAGGAACAAAAGATTAACCTACTTTACCCAACATACACTAATGTCATTTTTCAACTTTACAGAGATTCCATTTTAGTCCCCTTTTTCTCTTTTGAAAGGATTTCAAATTCACCATGTTAAAGTTCTTGGGGTTAGGATTATAGCAAAAACCCATATAAATAATGAAATAATGCCAGAAACATAAGGGGAAGTGATGTTGTCTGTAAAATGAGACAGGAAATAATTAGGGTTGTGCCCTAGCAACAGTGGAAGGATGTCCTGCAGTCCTTTTTTAGGGTCACTCTACTGCCTATCAACTCCTCCCTTACAAGTAGGAGCTCCCTTACATGAGCAGGTTTCATCTGGAGTCACAAATTTCTGTTGATCCTGAGCTCTCTGGCTCTAGGAAGGACCTTCATACTGACAGTCATCGGAGCTGTGGGGACGGGGTCCTTGCCACTGACCTGGGCTGGTTTTTATTCTTGTGGTTTTTGTGGCTGCTACGATGATTCCCTGAGGTAGTGGAAGAAGCAGCCTTCTGAGGCTTCACTTCCTGCACAGATCCATCCTGATCCTCAGGGTCCTCCCGACTGGGCTCATTTTCCTGATCATGGAAGTCCCTAGAAGTGTCACTTTCTGTTCCACTTCCTGGCTCCCTCTTTTCAATGAGCTGGTCCTGAACTCCTGCCAACACACTTAGGCAGCTGCCAACATGACTGAAGATTTAAGGAAGAGCTGCTTGGCTTCTTTAAACTTCTGGTTCCTTCGATCATTTTTGCTGCTGGAAATTTTTTGGTTGGTCAGATAAGGTTCCCAGCCATGAATAAGACTGCCATACATCTGAGTGTCTCCTAGGTAGCTTCCTTCAAAAGCACAGATCTGTCTCTCCAAGTTTGCTAGTGTTTCTTCCAGCTCCTGCTTCCACTTCACAAGCTCAGCCATCTCCCGCCAGGTGTCCAGGATCTGCGGCAGGACCTCCTTGCGCATTGCCACATTGGGCTGGAGCTGCGGCATCCTATTCTTTTTAAAATTAAAAAAAAAGTGAATAAGGAAGCCAGCGATGGTGGCACATACATATAGCAGTTTCAGAGGCTGAGGCAGGAGGATTGTGAGTTCAAGACCAACCTGAGCTATATAGTAAATTTGAGGCAAGCCTGAATTACATACTTAGTCCAAGGTCAGTCTGCAATGTAGCAGGACTGTTGTTTCAAACAAACAGAAAAACACAGAAATGCATTTGAAAATGTTCATAAGCTCTCCCTGCATTATACAGTACAAGATGAAGTTTTTAAAAAGAAATTGAAGGACTGAGGGTGGATCTTAATAGTAGAACACCTATCTAGTATGCAAAATTACCCATATTCAATGACTGGCACACCAAAATAATTATTACTAAAAGTAATAGTAAATTTAATAATTAACTATAATAGAGTAGATCATCATTTATACAATAGAGTACCAATAAGTTTCTGGAAAAGATAATTGAATATATCTTGGAGGGAAAATCTTTTTTTTTTTTTTTGGGAAAAATCTTTGACTTTTGTGTTCCAGAAGGGGAGAAATATCATGAGTTTTTGGAAGAAAAATTCTGAGAATGATGTAAGATTAGAATTAAATTCATACCCAGATTCATTGGATGAAACTACAGAATATTAGTAGATAATATAATAAAACCAGATAATTTTAAATTCTATCAGATGTACTACCTGCAAAAGTATGTCATTTTATTATCGGCAGTTTTCACATCAGTAGCATTAGGTGTTATTGAAACTATATTTGAGGTGAAAATGTTTATGTTAGCTTTCAAGATCCAGGGCAACTATCACTGAACATTGTGAATTAGACAATTTTAGAGATAAAAACACTAATAAGTTTCATTATTTAACCATCATGGGGTGAGGTACCGGAAGCTGAACTTGAGGTAAAAGAGATCACAGTGAAGGCATGGGATCAAGAAATATTGGTGAACACCAAATTTGTTGGCTCCAATAAATTGCAATACATTGGTGTAACTCTGAGCCGTACAAAAGTTATATACTGAAAAACTGCAAAATGTCAATGAAAGAAAGAATATATGAAGAGCAATTTGTGTTCATGGGTTGGAAAACACAATATAGCCAAGATGTCCAATATCCTTAAATTCATTTGTAGATTTAATGTTGTTTGATCACAGTTGTAGTAAGGTATTATAGACATTAACAAGCAGATTCTGTAACTTCCGTGGAAAGCCAAAGACCTGGGTGAGCCAAAGTATTGATCTGCAAGAATAACATTGGAGAACTGGGTAAGGTCATAGATAGTAGTATCCTTTATATGACTTTGTATTAGAAGAACTTCATATTAGGAAAGAGAAATTACATTCCTCAGAAGAGACAAAGGAAGAGATCTGAAGAGGATGAGAGTTAAAGTTCTATACAAAGAGAAAGGCCACACAGAGAACAATATGAAACAGGGACCCTCCTGACATGGAGGTTACTATTAGGGACCAAGCTTCCTCTGGGGATTAGGAGTCACACTTCTGGGAGCAGCCCAACTTCAGGATTCCCAGGGCAGCCCTGCCACCTGACAGCTGGCATAAGTGTGCTTGAGCAGACCCTCTGAGAAGTTCAAGGAGTGAAGGATTCAGGGCCTGGGGCTCCTGGTGGCTTCAGCACTGCCTTGTGTGGGGAGCTGAGAGATCTACTGACTGTGGTTTTTTGCATAGGATGGACCTAAAAGTGCCAGAATCAAGCACAGTGAATAGCTACCTCTTGCCAAGGGCCCCATTCAGCACATAGTTTAGCCTTCTCTTTTCTTGTCACTCTCTGAAACATTTGGGGATGTGACGCTGTTTGGACACTTCGCACACCACTGGGTGGCTGGAGAGCTGGGCTCATGGATGCATGGAGTGCCTCACGCTCACCGACCTGCATGCCCATGGCCTCACTTGGAGACAGTGGGGGCTCCGGTGCACAGTGAAACATGTGAAGCCTCTGGATCAAGGCCTGTGTCAGACACAGGCCCATTCAACGACCCCCTTGCTTCTTACTTTTATTTAACTTACACTTAAAATTCTTTAACTGAATTTCTATCTCTATTTCTCTTTTTTCCTCATTTTTTGCCTTTTGAAAGAAAATCTTAGGGGCCAGGGAAATGGCTCAGTGGAATAAGCACTTCCCTGGCAAGCACAAGGGCCTGAGTTCAATCCCTAGTTCCACAAAAATAAGAAAGGAAAGAAAATTTTATCCCTTCCATTTCTTCTGTTTTCATACCCCTTCCATTATACCATTATTGCTTTATTTTTATTACTTTTAATCTTCACTAATTTTATGTCTTTAGGCTACCTTATGTTACAGTTGTTGTTTTATTTTTCTATGCTTTTGTCATATAGTTGTTGCTTTTTTTTTTTTTTTGTATTTTATGGAAAGGTCTACAGGGTGTTCAGGGTCTCACTACTAGATTGGACTCATAGTGATTCACCTGTTTACAGCTTCCCAAGAGCTAGGATTACAGGCACACACTGTCACACCCCACCTCACTTACTCTCTCAGCATGCCCCAGGCATGGCAGACCCGGGCATTAAACCCCAGACCCCTGAGCCTGCTTGCAGGTGCTTAATCTGCTGAGCTGTTTGGCTGGCCCAGTTGCTGCTTTTAATTGATTTTCACATTTCAGTTTTTGGCTTTCTCTTTATGTTGTCATGGCTTCTGTGGTTTATTTTCTCCTCTGTATCTGATACTGGGGATCAGGTCCTTCCAAGAGAGCTATTCACCGAGAATACCCTCACTTGAGAGCAGAGACCATACACATCCCAGCAGATATGTCAATTTCAGTGTAGAAATACCACCACGATGCAAGGGAAGGTAATGTAATTCTGTAAGGAGAGTGATTCCTTAAAGAACATGAAAATAGATAGCTGAATGAAATGAAGATGTTGAATAATATGGAAAATAGATTTAACAGAGATAATAATGTGGGAAAATACCGAAACATAAATCATGGAAATATAAAGATCGGAGGACAGGCTCCCAATAAAGTGGATCAAGCAGAGGGCCAAACTTGAGTCTCAGAAGAAAAAAGCATGAATTTTCAAGTGGAAGAGGGAGCCAAGAAACAGGCTGAAACAAAAACCTGTTCAGTAAAATGATTCAGAAAGTTTCCCCAATTTTGGGAAAGATACTGATAGACAGGATGAGTAGGCAGGTGGAACCCCAGATGGGCTGGCTCAGAAAGGGACTTCTCCATGTCATGTTACACTTACAAGATCAATAGTATGGCCAAGCAAAAATATACTGCAAGCTGTAAGACAGAAATGCAAGTCATTTATAAAGGCAACCCCGGAAGAATAACTGCAGACTTCTCTGTGGAAGTTCAAAGGGCCATGGAACTAAGCATTTCAAGGCTTGAAATAAAATAAGTGTCCACAGCCAGGTGTGGTGGTGCACGCCTGTAATCCCAGCACTCAGGAGGCTGAGTCAGGATTGTTGTGAGTTCGAGGCCAGCCAGAACTGCATAGTGGAACCCTGTCTCAAAAAAGACAAAAAAAAGAAGTGTCCACACAGATGAGCAGTCCACAAAGCTATTATTCAGAATTGAAGAAACAATAAAGACCCTCTAATATGAATATACACTGAAGAAGTTTATGAACATTCAGCCAGCATTATCACAGGAACACTAGATACAGAGCAGCGTGAGCATATGACCAAAGGAGTACTGGGAAAGAATCCAATGTGAGAATCACAAGAAAATGACTGGACTTAATACATATTTCTCAGGAATAACCCAGAGTGTGAATGGTCTCGATTCTCAAGCTAAGAGATAGACCAGAAGATTGGCTTTACAAACAGGAACTGACTCAAAATTGTGGCTTTTATAGGTAAATGGATGCAACCAGAGACCATACTCATAAGTGAAATAGATCAGACCTGCATGTATAAACACCAGATTGTCTCCCTAGTTAAAGAAGCTGAAAAAGTAAATAAAATTCACAAGATACAATAGGTACTGTAACAGGGAAAGAAACTATTGGAAGGGAAGGAAGAACTGGGATGAGGAAGATGAGAATGAGGGGAAAGAGAGAGACAGACAGACAGACAGACAGACAGAATAGAATATATATGTATATGCACAGGATAGTTTGGATAATTGTACTATATATAATTTCCACTGATTTATTTAAAGGAACAGTTAATTCCTAAGTTCTTTTCTTGTTTTAAATTGCTTTTTGGGCTGGCGAAATAGCTCAGTGGACTAAAGCTCCTGCAAGCAAGTGCAGGGTCCGGGGTTTCAGTCCTGGCCTGCAGAGCCAGCCCTGCTGCCAGGCTGTGCTGAGACAATGATTGAGACTGGGCGTGTGGTGTGGGTCTGTAATCCCAGCTCTTGGGAAGCTATAAACAGGCAGATCACTATGAATCTGATCTAGTAGTGAGGCCCTGAACACCCCGTAGGCCCTTCCCTAATATACAAAAATAAATAAAAATAAATTTTTTTATTAATTTTGCATGTTTATATCTGACAATCCAAACAACTAATTTGAAGACAACAATATGCAGTATAACCATTGTTTAGCAAAATTTTGTATCATTTCTATTTTTTCTGTTATTTTCTTTAAGAAAAATAATTCTTGCAAATTTCATAAATGTTTAGCTTAATAGAAGCTAGCTATGATCTCATGTTTTCTTTGGCATTCAATCTTTTAAAAGCTTTGAAATAGAATGCTGCCTCACACAGTTACGTATTTGGAAAATGTCATATTTTTTGAGTAGCCTTTTCTGATAATGATAGTTATTCATCTTGATACAAAACAAAACTTCACAAGTGGTAATTTCTTACAGGTTAGCTAAATGTGAAGCTAGAAAGTCATATCAATAAATGTTTGTATTATGGGGAAAAATGTATCTCAACAGGAAGGTAAGAAAATGTATCTCAACACACTGAAAAGAGATGGCAAAGCGTATTTCATGCAAATGGAATCTGAGAGCAAGCCAGATGTCGCTGCTGTCACGGCCAACAAAGCTGAACTCTTGCCAGAGTTCGACAAGACCATGAAGTCCCCATGGCAGACGAAGCGCTCTGTCAAGATGTTATAATGGTCATTAATATCCTCTCACAAACTTTGATTTACTGAATTTCAAGAAGTAATCATTGTTCAGTATAAAGACACATACAAACCCCAATACAGTAGCATTGGGTGGCTTTTATACTAAATCATTCAAACAAAAAATTAACTAACATGAGAGTTAAACTATCGCATAGATAAAAGACACACAGGCATCACCTAAATATTCCACATATCTACATGTTCAGTATACACTTTTATAGCAACTCACAGTTCTCCAAAAAGGAACAAATAAACATAAAAAGATTGAAATAATATCAAATAGAATGAAACTAGAAAGTAACTAAAGAAATTATGCACTTAGGAAAACTGAACAGCTCATTGTTGAACCAACAGTCATTGGTGAAATTAAAAGGGACATTGTTACAATTCCTAAAAGCAAATGAAAGTTGAAGCCTAACTTACCAAATCTCTATGAAGAAGAAAGTTCATAGCTGTGAGCACCTGCATTGCGAATGAGAACTCATATAAATAAAGATACAGCTTTGAGCACTATAAAAAGTATAACAAAACCAGTGGAAGGAATAAATATGAGAGCTGAAAAATAATGCAATAGAGACTAAATGTAAATATAAACAGCAACATAACAAATTGATTCTTTGAAAAGATAAACAGGATTGATTAGCCATTAGCCATGCTAGCCAAAGGAAAAGAAACCCAAATCAATATAAATAGGGATGGAAAGAGGAGCAGTACAGCAGTGTGCACCATGATCAATTGGACCCAGTTTGAAGGATGCAAGGATGGTTCAATATAAATGCATCACATGAATAAACTAGGCGAGAAGAGACACATCGGGTGATTGGATACACAAAAAGCCTTTGACAGATCTCAGTATATTTTCATAATATAACCCCTGAAGAAGCAGGAATCCCTCAACATAAGAATGCCTTTTAAGAAAATCTCATAGTTAAAATAACGTTGAATGGGAACAACACCTACATGCTTCTCTCAATTCAGAAATAAATATTTCTCCTCTTACCACTCTTATTCAGTATAGTACACTGAAAGAACTGTGTAAGACAGCTAAAAGAGATACAGATAGAAAGGGAAGGAGTTGAACATTGCTCAAATGTAGATGATATGATCCTATACTTAGGAGACTCTGAAAGATGCTACTAAGAGTCTTTTACATCTGAATAATATACAAAGTATGAGGATACAGGACCAACATTAAGAACCAACATATGTTCTCTTTTTTAAAAGTTTATTTTATTTATTTTATTCAGGGTCTCAATAAACAGCTCATACTCATAGTGGTCCTTCTATCTCAGCCTCCCCTGTGCTGAGATTACAGGCATGTGCCACCACGCCCAGTTTCAGTGGCTGACACAGTGTACAGGGGATAGAACTTGGGTCCTTATGCTTGCCAGTCAGGTGTGTAGAATGCTAAGCTATCTCCCCAGCCCCATACATCAGCAGATTTTCTGTACGTCAATAGTTAATTTGCTGAGAAAGAAGTTTGGAAGACAGTTGTACTCACAACAGTTCAAAAACTTTAAACAGGCAACAATTTAACCATTTAAAGACATTAAAGATCTTTAAAACAAAATTTATAGAACATTGAATGAAAAATTAAAGAATATGCTAGAAACAAAGAACTCCATGTTCCTTAGTATTGTAAAAATGAGCATGTTACTGAAAGTACTACACATGCAATCCTTATCAAAATAAAATGATATTTTTCAGAGAACTAGGGGAAAAATCCAAAAATTTATATGGAATCCCAAAAGACCCAGCATGATCAAAATAATCCAGAGATCTAGATTCTGATGGTACCACAACACCTGATATCAAAATACACTGCAGAGTCAGTGTAACAAAAGCAGCACGGGGGCTGAGGCTATAGCTTAGCAGCACAGCACCTGCTTGGCAAGCTTGAGGCCATGAGTTTGATTCTTGGTTGGTTAAAAAAAAAAAAAAAAAACCTAAATAAATGAAAGCAGTGTGCTACTGGCACAAAACAGATACATAGAGCAATGTCTCTGAGTAAGTATAGGTCACTGAGAATAGTCAAGATCTTCTTGTTTTCTTAATCAACCTAAAAATAAGGAACATATATCATGAAAAGGACTCTAGATTCTGAGTTGGATTTTAGTTGATGTCATGTATATCCTTGAGAGAATTAGCTTCTCTCCTTGTGTTTGATCTTAAGTAATCTTTTCTTAGTGGCATTTCAGATTTAACACCCCAACTTAGCGACTTCTTTCTGTTTATCTCTCTTTTCACGTATACTTTCATCACTTCCAACAGCTTGGTCTTTAATTGGTGGAGACGTCGAAAAGCTCGGACCAACTCTGAGAAACTGTATAGTCGTTGGGAACAGGATCACGATCTTCAGTGCTTTGGACAACTTGGCTTATTCTATGAGTACTTAGAAACAGGTAACTTTCAATCAGTGCAATGAAGCATAGAGCCAACCTGAATAAAAAGAAATGGAAGTTTCCATCCCACAGTGTTTCTCTCTGCCAGGCATATGGTAGGTGAGGTGCCTGATGTCATTGGATGGTGGATAAAAGGATGAATGAGTGGAGATAAGAGGATGATTTATAATGTCCCTATCCCTCTAAGGAGAGTAAAGTTTATTTCCTAAATACCAATCTTAGAGCCATCCCTTCTTATCAACTGAATATTAATATTGTTGAACCAAATCAACTAAGAATGATATTTTAACTTCTTTCTGTGCTTGTGAAGAAAATAAGTTAAAAATCATTTCCACATCTGATATCATTTAGTGTATATCCTTTAGGTTGGGCTGAAAAATGCTAATATAGTTGTGCAGGTTAGATAGAAGCTGAAAATGAGAAATGCATAAAATATTCCAAGTGTTGAACAGAGAAAATACATTAAGGTGAAATTTTTAGAAAGATGGTTATGGGAACTGTTCCTATACTACACTCAGAGAATTTCCACTCAAGTTCCTCTGCTTCTCTAGAGGACAAATTTGCTTTCTACGGAGAACAGATTTTCTTCACTGGTTCTCAAATCCCATAATATCATGATGAGATGAGTGAGATGATTCCAAAATTAATTCTTTAGTACAATACATGAATGTGATACCTTCAAATGAAACTGATAAATTTAGGACACATGGAAGAAAGTATGTATCATACAGATGCATAAGAGAGCTGCTTTTGGGGACAGTCAGGCTGTAATTTTATTAATTGTATGACTTCTAAATAAAGCATTGCATGTGCATATTAGGCGTTAGTTTTGAAATTCAAAGAAAAAAATTAAAGGAGGACAGGGAGTTTTCATCATAAGATTAACTACCATTTTATGAAATGCAACTTAATTCATTGATCCTGGAAACTTTCCTACTTATCTTTAATCTTGAAGTAATTATTTAGTCATTACTGGGCATGCTTTGTTTGTTGAGGAGACTGAAAGTTTGTTAATCCAATTAGCATCCTCTGAGCCACAACGATTCTAGCTAGAGATCTAGATTTGAGCCTCCTAATTTTTGCTGTCTTTATCTGGTATCTTTCTATTTTAGATTTGTTCAGGAAAGAAAGCCAAAGAGAAAACTATCAGTATGTATTTATGATTTAATAACCAGATTGATGCAATCTTGAAAAAGAAAAAAACACAAAAAAGCTGAAATCCAAAGATACTGAGGATTCATTTAAAAATAGAGTTGGTAAAAATAATTTTCCTTCCTTCCTTCCTTCCTAGAAAGCCATGTCTCTCTTCTTTTTCCACCACTTGTGTGGAAAAGTCTGGGCTGTCAGTTGTGTGGGTCCCATTAGTCCAAACATTGTTAGAAATCAGTGAACAAAAGTGAGAAGTCAGCTATCAACTTTGACTAGGTCTTAATGAGGTGAGAGAGAAAAACTTATTTAGGAAAACTCCAAGAGAGTGTAAAATACTGGGGTCTTCACAAATACATTATTCCATAAAATTTGTATTTTTAAAAATGCATCATTAGCATGGGATTGCAATACATAATGAATACATTCACTGTGCTGTATTGTGATTTATCCATATCACACCTTGGAGGTTCTTATCTCCACTTCATTTCTGTTCCTCATCTCTGCCATCTCCACAAAAAGATCCCTTTCCCTTTCCCATCTCCACAAAGTGTGCCTCTCTATTTTCTGTCATCTTTCTTATATTTTGCTTTTATCTTATTTATACTGTGAATTTCTCAGATAAGAGAAACTACATGATATTTTACCTTTGGTGTCTGGTTTATTTCACATCATTTTGCATATATTTGCATAAATGTATACGTATGCATATATTGTGTATATATAAAACTTTCACGTACACATCCCAGCCATGGAAAGCATGCAAATGATTCAGTCATTATCTTGATCAGGAAAGCATATAGAGTTTCAAAAAGAGATATTTAGGTATCCAGCGCAGATCTAACTGCCAAAGAAAACATAAAGACTAGGCTAATAGGAGCTGAAACTTATCCCATAATGAAAGAATAGATTCTGTTCGTAGCCACATGGATCTCACGAGGCAGCACCAGGACAATGAGGTCTCTATCTAAGTTGCTCCTTGAAGGTAATTACATCACTGCCCCTGTGATAGGAGGCAGATGGAGGGAGATGTGGATGGTCTGACGCTACTGGTCTCCTGATGCAAGAAGGACCGAGTGGCTGGAGTGCTCCCTCTGCTCCTGCAATCCTGAGCTCATTTTGTTCTTTTTCTCTCTGCAGTGATCCAGTTTGGATTTGTCACACTCTTTGTGGCCTCCTTCCCTCTGGCCCCTCTCTTTGCGCTGATGAATAACATCGTAGAGATCCGCGTGGACGCCTGGAAGCTAACTACTCAGTACCGGAGACCGGTGGCTGCCAAGGCGCACAGCATAGGGGTGTGGCAGGACATTCTTGCCGGCATGGCGGTGCTTTCAGTTGCAACTAATGTAAGTGGAGCTGCTGCACCGGGGCTTCTTGGCATTTTATTTGTTTCCTTGGGGTTGCAAACGGGCGGATGGTGCTTTCCTCATTCTCTATACTTATTTCCTCATGGTGGTAGGACGGAAGTACAAAATATACTAAACTTTTATGCATTGATAAGAAAGAGAAATCCATGACATGCAGACCCTCAAAAAAGAGAAGGAAAATTAAAAAGCCACTTATTCAAATTTCAGTATATTAGGGCTGTGGAGATAGCTCAAAGGTCCAAGTGCCTGCTTAGGTAAGCTCAAGAGCCCGGGCTCAATCCCTGGTACTGCATGCTGTGCTGGCTCTCCCCTCTGTGTGTACTGAGCTGGTGAGTCTGGGCTTGGAGGTGCACACCTGTAATCTTAGCTCTGGGGAGGCTGAAAACAAGAGGATCACCATGAGTGCAAGCTGCATAGTGAGACCCCTATACCAAATACATAAAAAATTACGAAAAAAAGTCAACATATTATTTCTTACTATGTAACCAATTAGATAAAAATAAATGCTGATATAATTTTTGAACAATCCATTGAAGATCGATGATACATGCATTTATATACAACAATCAGAGTAAATATTTACTTATGTCTATAGTGCATTTATGGGCCAGCTGGGTAACTCAGTGGATTAAAACTCCTGCTTAGGCAGATGTAGGGACCAGGGTTCAACCCTCAGCCTGCCATGCTTGCTCGCTTTGCCCCTGGAGCATACTAAGAGGGCAATTGGGACTGGATGTGGTGGTGCTTGCCTGTAATCCCAGCACTTGGCAGGCTGAAAACAGGAGGATCACTAGTAGTCCAATTTGTGTAGTAAGAGCCTGTAGACCCTATAATATATAGTGTATTTACATAAAAATACTAAGGATACCAAATTTCTAAAATGATAGAGTTTACAGGGTATTCTCTTCTATAGTTGTGCTTCAAATATTGAAGTTTACAAGTTAACCCAAAGAGAAAATTCAACCATTTAACATTTTTACCACTTCATCAAGAAGAAATGGAATTAAAATTATAGAGCCTATAAAATAAGAACCTATGTGAATGAGCAAAACTGTAATCCATTGTTATAAATGCTTTTATTTAAGAAGAAAATGGAGGACAAGGGAGATACTAGATAACATCAGCTGAGCCAAGATCTAAAACAAAGAAAACTGTAAAGCAAATAAGTATAAAGTAGTAAAAAAAAGTCAAAGTCAAATTTAGAAAAAAATAATAATCCAACAGTTAAGTAAGTTAGGAGTTGTTTTATTGTTAAGACATAACATAAAGGCCAGCCAGTTAGCTCAGTGGACTAAAGCACCTGTTCAGGCAGAGCACAGTGGCCAGGGTTTGATCCCAGATGTGCTGTGCCAGCCCCACTCTGAGATGAGCTGAGATGATGATAGAGACTGGGCATGGTGGCGAGGGCCAGATCTTGGGAGGCTGAAAACAGGAGGATCACTACAAGTCCAATTCCAATCTATATAGCGAGACCCTGTAGACCCTGTACTAAATATGAAAGAAAGAAAGAAAGAAAGAAAGAAAGAAAGAAAGAAAGAAAGAAAGAAAGAAAGAAAGAAGAAACCAAAGCCCAACTATGCTAGACTGTCTAAAGTTTAACAATAACAACAACAGCAACAAAAGACAGTACAAGCAAAGCCCTGAAAAGTATGAAGGATTGCCATGTTCCCAATATTGTAAAAATTAATCTATTTGAAACTAGCATGTTTTAAGGAAAGAAAATGCCAAATTTATTCAGTACAGATTAAAGTTTGAATAGATAGCCATAGAAGTCATAATAAATTTATAAATTCTTCCACTAAAAGTACAGATTCCAGAACCAGAAGGCTTGCAATTAACTTATCTATTCTAAAGGAAACAGCTACTCACACAATTTGCAAGCCCAAGAAAGTTATAGAAAATAACATCTCCACAAAGCCAAGTCTCAGTGAGCTGTGCATAGATTTCTGGGATGTGTGGCCTTCGTCTTTCTGGTCCTACCCACCAATACTACCAAACACACTCCCAGGTGTAGACACTAAAATGCAGATCGAACTCTGTAAAATGACACAAATGGAAAAGAAATAGGAAAAGGTTAGGGCCAGGGAGATGGCTCAGTGGAGTAAGTGCTTCCCTGGCAAGTGCAAGGGCCTGAGTTTAATTTCCCATTCTGCAAAAAAAAAAAAAAAAAAAAGAAAGAAAGAAAAAAGGAAAAGAAATAGGAAAAGGCAAGGATTTTTTGTTTTATTTTGAGACAGATGCATTTAGTTGCAGTTCTCAACTTAGCCACTTTTAGCTACTAAGTCTTAGAATATTTTCTCAGTACTGTAAATGAGCTGCTTCACATTGTAGGCCAAAGAGTGGCACGTTGCTATCATTAATTATGTTTCTATCAGTTTATAGCCAGAAGATTTGTGGGACTGAAAAATACACAGGTCCATGGGTTTTTGGTTTGTTTGTTTGTTTTTGTTTTTGGTACTGGGGATTGAACTCAGGACCTTGCACTTGCCAGGTGGGCACTTATATTGCTGAGCTATCTCCCCAGCTCAGGTCCAGGTTTTACAGCTCACTATCTTTCCTCTGTCTCTGTCACTCAGGCTTTCATAGTTGCATTCACGTCGGACATCATCCCTCGCTTAGTGTACTATTATGCTTACTCCACAAACACCACAGAGCCTTTGAGTGGCTACGTCAACAACAGTCTGTCCGTATTCCTGATAGCTGATTTTCCAAACCACACTGTGCCTTTGGAAAAGCGAGACTTCACCACTTGCAGGTATGTTTTTCCTATCTAAATTTTAATCTTGCTATTTAAATATATTTCTTATTTTTTACTTTCACATTTTACAATGTCAGGAATTTACTTGAGGCAAAAAAAAAGTCCTGAATAAATAGTGTGATTCAATTTCAGAATTCTCATATTGCATGATTCTGATTTTGGAAGGAGAAATGTAAAAAATAAGAGACTATTGGAGGTAATGATCATGTTGATATTGCAGTATCTTATTTTTCTCAAAGTTTCCTCATCGACAAAGGCCTCTTGGTCTCAAATTGTAATATCTATGCATCCTACACAATGAATATACTATATGTGTATTGGTTGAATTTAACTATGGATCCTTTGAAAAGAAAAGATAATTATGTAATAATATGATCATCCACCAAGTATCCCATTCAAAGCTGGGTTTCTTCTTTCTGAGTAAAGAATGTGAAATATGGGATCGGTCAAATACCTCAGCAGATTAAAGCACCGGCAAGCTGGCGCAGGGGCCAGGGGTTCGATCCCTGGGCCTGCTGTGCCAGCCCTGCACCCTGGGTACACTGAGACACCAATCAAGACTGGGTGTGGTGGTGCATACCTGTAATCCCAGTTCTTGGGAGGCTGTAAACAGGCAGATCACTATGAGTCCGATCTAGTAGTGAGACCCTGAACACCCTGTAGACCCTTCAATAAAATACAGGAAAAAAATATGAAATAGGATTGCAAAACCTGTTGCTTCAGTATTCAGTATACAAAAGTATGTTTAGACTATAAAAATTTAAAATGGGGCCAGTCAAATAGCTCAGTGGATTAAAGCACTGTAAGCAGGGGCAGGGTTAGGGATTCAATCCCCAGGCCTGCCATGTTGGTCCTGCCCCCAGGGTACCCTGAGACAGCAATCAAGACTGGGTGTGATGGTGTGTGCCTGTAATCCCAACCCCTGGGAGGCTGTAAATAAGAGAATCACTAGGAGTTCAATCTAATAGTGAAGCCCTGAACACCCTGTAGACCCTTCCTTAAACTACAGAAAAAAGAATATGAAGTAGTATTGTTAAAACCTGCTCCTTCAGTACTCAGTATACATGAGCATATTTATAGTATAAAAATTTAATATGACATATAGGCAGAGAGACCAACACTGAAGTCACTTAAATGTTAAGCAGGTGCTTCCTTTAGGATTTCAACAAAGTATGGTAAAACATTATAACACTGCTGTATTCTGTGTTTGGATATAAACAACTCAGCATAATGATTATTCACAGACACTGCTGTCCGATTTATAGATTTCATCATTTTCCAGCAAGGCTAAGTCTTGGAAAATCATTAATGTGTGGGCAATTTATAGAAGAGAATGAGATTACAAAATTAAGTACCAAGAAAAGTCTAGAAAAACAGAGTAATACAGTGCAACCCTTCCAAGAGAAAATGCAGACTGAAGAAAACAAAAATGATGGGGGATACCAATTTCATTCCTTAAAAGTCAAATAGGATAAGGATTAAAATGCCTGTCTCAAGTCAATTTTTCTCTCATTGCTGGGACAAGTACCCGTCACTCAAAATGAAGGAAGGGCCGGTTTGTTCAGCTCATAGTTGCCAGAAGTTTCAGTCCATACTTGGCTGGCTCCAAGGCAGAATGGCACATGGCAGAGGACAGTAGTTCATGTCAGCAGAAGTCAGCAAAACAGTAAGAGCAAAAGGGAGGGGCAGCAGCAACCATGGCTACAGAGAGCCAGTCTGTCTCCCTTATTCTGCATTCAGATTATCTGCCCTAGGCTGAGTGCAGTACTCACACCCATAATCCCAGCAACCCTCACAGCTATAATCCCAGTGGGTCATGAGTTAATCACAGACTCTAGAAATTTGCCCCCTGATGGCTGGTGGCTTTGGGGAACAACTAGACACAAACTGAACCATTTAATAACGGTGAGAGATCACTTTGGGCAGAGGGATGGATAGAGAACTAGGTGTCCGGAGGACCAGAACGGAAGGAAATGGAAAGCTGCACAGCTTCGTAGCTCATTCTTGAAGATTCTCTTTGCAAGACAAGAGAGAGGTTTCCCTTATAGTTTTCTGTTAGAGATGTGCTGTGTACAAATGCTCCCGAGTTGGTATGACACAGCAAATATTCTGCATTAGTTGCTGCTGTCCTATGACCTCCCTTCTGAGGTCAATGAATATTAAGAGTTTAGGCCGAGTCTTTCTAGGTGAATCTACTGCTATTTTTTTTTTTTTTTTTTTTTTTTTTTCTGTGTGTGCTTATTTCTGTTTCTCCAGATACCAAGATTATAGAAATCCTCCTGGGAGTGAGAATAAATACCTTCATAATATGCAGTTCTGGCACGTCCTGGCTGCCAAGATGACGTTCATCATAATTATGGAAGTAAGTGTTCTCAACTTTTCTTCCAGCTGCTCCCTCCTCTCGGGTTAGCCACACTATTAGTAAAGTAGCTGTGCATTAGAAAGCCTTATCTCAGTAAGTTGTTTTGATGGAATCATTTGTTGTGATAAAAGGCCTTGTAGGGACCTTTTCAGTGCCTGGGGCTGCCTATTATCTGCACCTTGTACAATACCAAAACGTTATGAAAACAGTTTGCAATGTATTATTTCATCGACTCTGTATGGTTATGGTGTTTTGAAACGGTCTGATTGACATTTATATTTCAATAAAATAAAAATAAATGGAAAAAAAAATACCATGTGACAGAAATGTATAGCATTTCTGATGATGTCAGGAACAGGAAAGAGAGTCTGCTGTTTTGCAAAAAGTCTATTATGT
>PVKA01009250.1:0-69144 GCA_004027165.1 Ctenomys sociabilis | reverse complement strand
TTGCAGAATGCTGGACTGTGTTGGATTGTGGTGTCGAGTTCAAGCACCTAAGTTAGTTGAATGACAATGGAGTGCCCACTTTTGACAGGTGTAGACAAAGGAAGGGTTGTAGAAAGAAAAAATCATGATGTGTGTGTATAGACAGTACAGTTGGGATAGATAACGCTGTGCTTCTACATAATTCTATGAGAGGCAAGATTGCACTGATGGTGGTTGGACAGGATATTATGTCGGCTTCTAGTACTATCGTCATCCACTAGGAAAATAATTATTGAATTTTTGATATAATTCAGGTATAAAAAAATAAGATAAGTAAGCAGCTACACTCTTAATTCACTGATAAGAGATATCTGCTAAAATAATATCTGTAAATATAATATCATGTATGCACCTTGTACAATACCAAAACATTATGAAAACAGTTTGCAATGTATTAATTTATTGAATCTGCATTGTTAAGGTGTCTTGAAACTGTCTGATTAACATTTGTATTTCAATAAAATAAATAAATAAATAAACAAACAAACAAAAAAAGAAGAGTCATATCAATTAAGATGGACAGGGAGGTAAGGGAGGCCTAGTTCTCTAGCTCAGAGTAACTGGGAAGATGGTATGGATGGTCCACTCATGAAAATGGGCTGTGAATCTAAGACACAGGTGGAATGCTAAATGGTGGGCATGAGAGAAGCACACATATGCAAAGATTTAGGGGTTGTTCTTACATAGTCTAGAGGGAACCCTTTGAAGGAGGTGGCTAACAGATAGCAGAGTCCAGGCTGCTGAGAGGATCAGCCATGTAGATGTTGGAGTCATTGTGTGTGACGGAAGAGCGGAACTGAAAAGCCATGCTGCCCATCAAGGCATTAATATCTTCAGTAGAGGTGATTAAACATAAGATTAGTAGATAATAGCAGGCACACAGGGGATTTAGGTTTTTTTTTTCTCTAAGTGTCTTGAAACTAAACGTGGATTGGAAGAAACAAGCTCTTTGTGAAAGAGCTGTGAGAAAGCAGGGCACAGGGCTTAGACTCAGAATTTATGAAGGTAGGGGTATGCAAGGACTCTCATGAAAGAGATTAAGGGAATAGGTTTGTTCATGAATCCATGTGAAGGAACTCCGTAAAGCACAGAATTGCGATGAGACTCGCCGACGATAGGGTAGGATAGGATGACACTCATCCTAATGGCCTTTCTGGCATGCTTCCCTTGATGAGTATGATGGTGAGCACAGTGAGCATGCATCCTCTAGGTCACCTTTGGCTCTGTTGCCAATTTACATAGGAGTAAGATGTTTAATACTACAAAGCTGAAGAGATGATAGTTACAAGGTCTGCATAGCCTGAGAGTCTTGGATGAGCAGCTTACCGAGGCAACACTGAGCCTCCCAGATGACCCAGACTTCCATCTTTCTTTTTATGGTGATTTGGTGGCTGGTATCATCTAGAACTAAAAGGACCATTTGGTTCAGCCAAAGTGTGTTTTTAAATCAGCTCTTAAAATCATTCTGAGGAATGGAGGATACAGCTCAGTGGCACAGATTCCTGGTATGAGAAAAAATCCTTGCAAGCACAAGTTATTCACTTAAGAAATCTATAAAAACAAAACAAAATAAACTAGATTTGGGTTGTTTTTGAGCTAGAGTGTACCCCTGAACCTACAAATTATCTTATAGTACGAAGATAGAACCATATCCATCCCAAAGAAAATTAAATATGCAAATAAAATGCTATTTTGCATAGATCTAAATAATGTAATTTGCTGGTTTTGTGAGAAGCAGATGCAGTTCATTGTGAAGCAGCCTTTGGGTCTTTTCACATGATTTGGCTATTCTTAGATTTCTGAGTCATTCTGTCCTCCGTGGTAGTTGTTTTTCAGTTCCATATTCTCTGTTCATGAGGGAGATGCTACCTTAATCAGCTCGAATTCAGCAATGTGACTTAATACTCTGAGCAAACAGGCTATATGCTCATCACTGGCCTTAGCAATACCTTCAGACAAGTTGAATGTAAATAAATTATTTGGGCAATACATCCAAACACTGCAAGATTTTATAATTGTTGCCAGGATAGCTTGACATGTGCATTATCAGATGGTTGTGATTCAGTTTTATTGTCCTTTTAATGACCAAAATCCTAAAATAATAGGAATACTTACAAAGAAACAGATATGAGGGTAACATAGGATGACTCAAAAGACCCTGCCAATGTTTTATTCATCAGAGCAGCAATGTATCTTGAAGATGGCTGTAGGAAATACTTTGACATTCCAGTAACAGTCAATTGTTTTGAACAAACTGAAGACAGTAATAACATCTTCATCCAGGATGATGTTGAAGGAGTTTGGAAGCATAGGTACAGAAAGGCCCTGCAGGGTCCCAAAGAATGAAATTTGGGAATCTGCTCTTTGTGGATTGGGGAATTAAGCAGAAGAGGTTAGGGAGTCCACAAGAGGAGTTAAGAATTCCTGAGAGTTTTCTAGAGAAGTGGATTTCTGATCTACAACTGATGAAATGGGCAGTTCACTGGATTGATGGTTCCTGGAGGTGGAAGCTACACCTTCACTGTCCTTATGTCCCTATTGCCTGGAACAATTTCTGGCATGTAATGGACACTTAATGAATTTGGTGAAGTGAAATAGATTTCAGTGGGAGGTGTATTAGCCAGCCTTCTTGTCCCTGGGACACAGTATCCAACAACTACAATTTCAAGGAAGTGAGGTTTAATTAGGCTCATAGTTTCAGGGCATTCAGCACATGGCCAGATGTTCTTAAGGTTGGACAATCATGGTGCAAGAGGGTGATGAAGCAAAGCTACATGGTTCCTGGCTTCTGGGGAAGTGGAACATGGGAACATTAAAGAGAGGAGATGATCACGCATTGTATATACCTAATAATCAAGGTCATGCCTTTGTGAGCCACCCCCATACTCTCAGAAGTATGCTTTACTAATCCTCTTGGATGTTTCTTGAGCCAATCAAGTTGACACAATTAAAGTTACCTGGCCCAGAGGGAAAAACAGGCCCACAATTACCTTTTCACTATCTTGTCCTCAGGAAGCAGCATGCTGTGAGAAGCACCTCACTTCTTGGTGTGATTTGGTCAAGAGCAGGTCTTATGAAAGTGTAGTTTCTTCATGAATGTGTTATCTGCCACCAGAGTCAGTTGCTATAGGATTGAGGCCCCTTTGTCCACTTTACCTCTTTGTACATGTCTGCTTGCCCTTCTGCTGACATGGTCCTCACTGGAAGCTAAGGTGTTGGGACCATGTTCCCAAATAATGAGCCAAATGAAAACTCTTTTCTATATTAATTACCTCTGCTATAGGAATAGCAAACAGATGAATACCCATCTCCTTCTTCATTTTTCTCATAGGATGATTTGGGGAACCACATACATTTCAGCTACTGGTGAATGCTAACTTTGTGTAGGTGAAGTAGTAAAGTATTAGTTTTATAATGCAATTGGTATGATAAGGGTTATAAATTTGGTTTAGGCTCTATCTTCTTTGTTCCTCAAATCATAACCCATTTAGGATTGTTTCTGATCCTTCTCACCAGCCAGCCTCCATTAGGAAAGTTAAGCAACTAGGTATTGAAGATCAAAATGTAACCTATTTGGGCAGTTTTAGTGCTTTGTTCTCAGTGTGATATTACTGTACTTAGTCCCATGTTACAATTCACACAAAGATACACATTTCATGTCCGATGAGTGTTGGACCTAATTGTCTGTTGTATATGAAGCACATTTTTGGGCCAGGGAGATAGCTCAGTGGACTAAGCGCCTGCTTAGGCAAGCTAAGGGACAGGGGTTGAATCCCCAGCACCACGTGCCAAGCTGGCCCCATCACCAGATGTGCTGAGCTGGCAACCTAGTCAGAGTGTGGTGGTGCCCGCCCATAATCCCAATGCTGGAGAAGCTGAAAACAGTAGGATCACCGCGAGTCTGAGCTGCAGAGTGAGACCCTGTAGCACATACATAAAAGAAAGAAAGAAAACAAAGCACATTTGTAAAATATGTTTCAGAGAAAATACCATACCTATCAGAAGACATCTTAGGAAAGCAGGAATAGCCTACAGCAGTGCTGGCAAGCCTATGGCATACATGACCCAGCAGGCTATTTGTTGTCATTAAAGGCTTCAAAATGTTCACCATCACTGACTTACTGTCTTCAGCACAAGGTATTAAACTAAAATCAATTTAGTTTAAACCACTAAACTAAACCCAATAACCACTGTGGCTAGGGATCAGGCTGATGGCGACTTTAACAGGGACAAGTTCACTATGCTTCTGGCAGGAGGAAACAGTATTCTAAGGATCGTGAGCTGAAGGAATAGAGGCTGCAATTTAGATTGTAATTTGCAGGAATGTGACTAATAAGGGAACGAAAGAGATCCAATCCTCAGAACTATTTAGAATTGAAATGGTAGGGATATATGTTTGAACCCATTCAAAATTTGAAAGGAAATGTCCTGTTTTAGCTAGCTTCCATGTGTGGATTTAGCTCCCATGTTTGGGTCAAGGCGGGAAGTGAACATAAATACTACAGCAAGCAGTCAGCTGGGTGGGCATGAGTAGGACTGACCTGCGGGCTCCAAAACAGTAAAAAAGAGTCCTCAGATATGAGAGAGATAATAAAAAGCAGCAGTTGTCATGTCGGTAAAGGAGTCTCTCAATTCAAGCCAATATGATAAGAGCGGAATATTAACTGCTCTTATATTAACATAACTGCCATGAAAGGCATGCAAAGGAGCAGTAGCATGCAGGTCCTGGAGACAGTGCATGTGTGCTGGGAACACAGCCACAACTCTTCCCAGACTCCTGTTACCTTGCAGAGAAGGAACACTGAGGGTGCCAGGCTGGCAGGGTAAATATAGACATTGCGGATATTGCAGAAAAAGTTTGTAACAAATACAATTAGGTCCCCGAGGATGTAGGGTAGGCTTTTATCCCGACCACATGCTGAATAATTAGCTTAATTAACATTATATAAGCCATGCTTACAATTCTGAGCCAAGGAAGTTGGACTTGAAGTCATTCTGAATATTTGATAGCTACTCCAGATAGGGTCTTGGGGAGGATTAGCTTGCTTTAAGAGTCTGAGCAAGAAATACATATATGTGTATTTTATTTTAAATAAAAGGTCCCTCATATTCTTACTATTCCAAAAACTATGGTCCCATAGGCCACATATATTGTTTATATTTTAATGACCTTTATAAAGTCCCTGATCAGTAATGCCATGTAATCAGCTGAAATCAAGAGCACCATGTGGAAGGGCAGCCTCGGGGAAGTCCTGGGTGGCCTGGGAGCGTGGTGGCTCCCTGCAGCGTGCAGTCACAGGGCAGCCCCAGAGTCAGCCAAGACACTGAATGGTGATTCTACAGCGCAGAACTAGATTTCTAGGGAGAAATGCTGGAAAATGGTTTAGGATATTTGTAAAGTTAGGTGGAAAGGCTGTGTGGATGGTTAGTGCGAATACAGTATTCCTTCGGAGTAAGGCAAGCTGTTGAATGGTTGCATTGTGCATTTCTTATTTCACTGTGTCATGTGTGTTAATTTGGTGAAATGGAATAAAAACTTGTACCTATTTATACATAAAATAAATAAATCAATATCCTTTATCGGTTTGCAAATGGCTATGAATCTTTCTAACTGAAAAGATACTTTTACTTCTCCACTGGATTCTCTCTGTATCAGTCCCCTAAAGTGTTCCTTTTCAATTTAATGCAGTGAAATATCTCCTTTTTCATTTTTTTTGCATAACCGGAGATTGAATTCAGATCCTTGTGCTTGCCAGGGAAGCACTTATTCTACTGAGCCATCTCCCTGGTCCAAACATGTCTACTCTTGCAGGTTTATTATTTTTTTTTTCTTTGAATTTAAATTAAACTCTAAAGCACACTGTTAACTCAAGTTAATAAAATTCAACTTTTTAGACTGCTATATTTACTCTTGGGGAATGATTTTTGGCATCAAGGGGAGCTTGGCTCAATAAATATTTTCCCCCAAAAATGACATAATAAATTTTATATTGATGCTTTGTATTTCTTTATTCCATTGCATTTCTGAGAAGCTCTGGTATTTTGTTGTGCCTACTTATAGTCACTGGTTCCTTGAAATTCACTATTATTAGAAATAAAATCCAAGAAAAATGATGCAGCTGACTGATTCGGTGAAGCTAGACTCTGTATTCAAAAAAGGAAAGAAACTGTGTAGAGAAGACAAAAACAAAAATCACACTAAAGATTTTTTTTCTGGTGGATAAAAATATTAATAAAAATCTAGACTTTTTTGTAGAAACTGTCTTTTCAAGGAGTCCCTTGCTATTACATGTTCATTTATTTAGATTGTTACTTTTTAGGAAATAATAATTCATGACAGACTCTAATATATTTGATTGAATTTTATAATTACCTTTCTAAAATCATAGCTTTTATTTTTATTTTGGTGGTACTGGGGATCGAACTCAGGACCTTGAACTTGCCAGGCAAGTACTTATTCCACTGAGCTATTTCCCCAGGCCCTAAAATCAAAGTTTTAAAAACATTTTATTGGCACCTTCTAAAAGTCTCATAAATTTACCAATGCCTTTCATCTTCTGTCTCCTTTCTGTTTAAACTGGTACATTAAAAAAAAAAAAACTTTGTAACTTTGTCTTAAACTTTTATAGAAAATGTGTTATAGATTTATTTTACACTGCTTCCAAACATTTAATATTTTGCCTGAAAATTTCAATGGGGTCAGAAAAGAGACAGTGATTTGAACTTTTTTAAAATGCTGGTTTTTAGGTTAAATTTGAGCTTTTTTCCTTCTGTCAATCACATTAGTAACTTAGAAAATTAATAGAGAATTTATGTATATTTTAAAAATTTATTTATTTATTTATTTGATACAGGGTCTTGCTGTGCAGCTCAGACTCATAGTGATCCTCCTGTCTCAGCCTCCCTAGCACTGAGATTACCGGCATGTGCCACCATGCCTGCTTTTGTGTGCCAGTGTTTCAGGGGCTGGCACTGCATGTGATGCCTGGAGCTAACTTGAGTCCTTGTGCTTGCCAGGCAGGTGCATAGACTGCTGAGCTATCTCCCAGCCAAGAATTTATATTCTTTATTCATTTGTATAGTGAATGGACATCTGATTTGGTTACATCTATATCCCAGAGTCTTATACTGATTTCCACATATACTGTGCCAATATCTGACATAATTACACTGCCTTGTAATACAAACAAAAATTTTATTTCTATCTACATTTTAGAAAATTAGTGATCTATTAAAAGTGCTAGATTTTAACCCATGGTTACTATATAATTGGATTAATCAAAGTATCAAAAAATTAAATTAATGATTGCCAGAAGGGAACGAAGAGTGTGTTCTCGTGATCATGAAGGGGACATGAACAGTTTCTGCTTCTCCCCATAATCCTTTTTTCTTGTGTGTCTGTGCAGAAAATTATCCACTAGGCACTAAAAGTCCACCAAGCTGTTTGGAGGGAGATTTATGACAAATGATTTCAAAAAAGGCCGTAGATAGCTCTGTCCTCCAGAAGAGATGCATAGAACTCAGTACACAAAGGACATAAGTTCTGTTTGGGTAGATTTACCCTCTTAATTAATCATAATTATATATTTCGGATTTGCTATGCTTTCAACTTTATGTAAACAGTGGATGTGCTTCTAAAAGATAGAATGGATGCTTTTCCCATTGAACTGGTGACACAATCCCATCATGACTAACTAGAGCTCATGAAAAGGGTAGCTCTCCTTGAATAGCTGTAAGGCAGAAAATTTTAGGAGAAGAGGTGATTGGATAATAGCAGTTGACCATTCCTCCGTTATACAAGTGAATAACACAAATTGTAGATGGGTGGAGAGAGAGAACTAGATTTGTAAAGAACATTGAGAATGGGTTGTGACAGCATTTCTTGCTAAACTTAGGAAAGTATATCTGAGAATAGAGAGACTCGATTTCTCTTTTCATGCAATACTAGAAAACTACAGCCTCTCAGATGTGCCCATGCCATAGCTGTGACAGTAGGCGACAGAGATATTTGAGGGGGTGTCAGTGGCAGGGAGGAGTGGTGGTAGTCCAGGATTTATCTAGTGGATAAATCTCCATGCTTCGGGGAAAGACATAGAAGTTTGCTCGGCAAGAAATATCACTTACGAAAAGGTCTTGCAAAGGTGACATGGATTATGGAACTATGTTCTGTTGGTCATGTCATTGCCATATGACACTCCTGTCCCCCCAAACCTAATGTCTTTAGGATGCCAATCAATCATTTATGTGTTTGTTTTCCTGCCACGCACTGGAATGAGATGAGCAGTCTCTTGCTGGGCTCACTGCTCCTTTCTTCTGTTACCAGTCATTTAGTGGCTAGAGCTGGTCGGAGTGGAGGCTAAAGAAACTTCATTCTCTTGCTGTTGCTATAGTCTTTGTTGCTTTTGGCTGAAGACCTCTGTCACCCTTTTCTTTCAGTAATTAGGTCTGCACATCGCTGAACTGCAGAAGCATTTTCTACAGGTGTGGAAAAGCCACAGATCTGCTTAAGAATTAGGATCTGAAGCACAAACATTGTCTTTGATGACATTCTATCGGTCAATGGAAGTTAAAAGGTGCACTTAATATCAAGAAGTGTGGAAGTGAATTACATTACTTTTGGGGGGCTCAAACGTGGGATCTTGCACTTGGCAGGCAGGTGCTTATGCCACTGAGCTGAGATATATCACCAGGGCTTGGACTGGTTTATTAATGGGATGGGTTGCAAAGTAATTATGGTCATCTGTAAGTAACTATAGTCCCCTTTGGCTTTTTAATTAAAAAAAAATTATTATAGGACCTACAGTGTCTACAGAGCCTCACTATGTAGATTGGACTGGTAGTGATGCACCTGTTTACAGCCTCCCAAGAGCTGGGGTTACAGGTGTGCACCACCATGCCCAGTCTCAATTGCTGTCTCAGCATGCTCTGGGGGCAAGCCCAGAGATTGAAGTCCTGGACCCTTCACCTACTCGCAGGCGCTTTAATCCACTGAGCTCTTTGGCCAACCATTTCATTTTGTTTTTGAGACAGGATCTCACTGTGTATTTCAGGCTGAACTTGAATTCTATGTGTAGACCAGGCTGGCCTCAAACTCAAAGTGATCCTCCTGCCTCAGCCTCCTGGGCGGTGGGTTTATAGGTGTCCACTACTACATGTGACATCTGAAAATACCATATTCTTGAAGTGTGTACTCTTGTGCTGCACAGTACATTGGCCACCTGACACATGAGGCCATTAGATGCCTAAAATGTAGCTGGTCCATGTGAAGCTGTGCTCTTATTTAAAATGTATCCATGACTTGAAAATACTTAATAGGAAGGCTTTAAGGTGTCTCTTTATTATATTTTTTATGTTGGACATATTGAGTTAAATAAGTATGTTACTAAAATCAACCTCATTTGTTTCTAATATTTTTATTATGTAAGCATACCTGCTGGAAAAAAATTCTGTTACATATGTGGCTTACTTTACACTGTTTTGTACACAAAACACAGATTTAGACCAGTAGTTGGCAAATTTGTTCTGTAAAGGACCAAGTAAATGTTTTGCCATCTCTGTGCAACTACCTAACTCTCACCGTAGCAGAAAACACCCATAAATAATGCATAAAAAATGTACATGATGTGATCCAGTAAAATTTTGTTTATAAGAACAGGTGGCAGACAGGATAGGGCCTGCTTCTTGTGTTTCATGATACCTGACTTTCATTATTAAATTTAAATGTAATTATTCATATAGTTGGATTTCTGCATATAATTTTTTCAGTTCCTTTTTTTCCCTTTAGAAGTATTGGATTATTTGATGATTTTTTTGTCTATTGGCTTTTTATTACATCTCTTTGTAGTCTTAGTAGTTGTTATGAATATTGTAATATACCTGTGTAAACTTTTATATATACCTGGAGTTAAATAAATTTATCTAGGATCATTTTACATGGTCTAGTAGGTCCTTGAGGTTTTGATTAATTTTTTAAGAGTAGGAAGAATTTATTGAGCTTTTGTCTAAGAGAGAAAGAAGGGGGCCCAGAAAGTGTTTCCCCTAGGCTCTGTTTTTTAAAACCCCTTTTCCTCCCTCTCTGTTCTTCATATGTATATTTTTTATTGATGTATCCCTAAATTCATTACCTCTTTCTGTGTTAACTTCATTCTGCTCTAGAGATCATCCATTGATATTTTTGTTTTAGGCATTATATTTTAAGTCTGAAAAATTCCATTTCTTTTTTTATAGTACACATCTGTATAGTGTGATTTTATATATTTTATTTCACATTTTCTGAAATGGGTGCATTTATTATTATATGTTATTATATTATTATAGTAGCCTTTTTCTTGAAAATGTGTCATTGGAAAATAATTTATGTTATAAACAGAACATTATGGCCATTATGTGTATAAAATCTGGCTTCTCTGAAAAATCCTCTAGAAAAATGTTCTTTTTCTTAACCCACCTGGGTGTGGATTTGCATCTCTTCAGTTTTCTAAGATTTTGGTGAGTTGATTTGCATTGTTCTGCATATACATGTTTTGAGCACAACAGGGGAGTGTTGACACACAAAAGCAAAAGCCCTCTAACTTTGTTTCTTTTTTTCTCCTGCCTCCTGGGGCTCCCTTCTGTGACTTACCTGGCCAAAAATTTGCCAAGCCTTCTCCCTGCATTTTAGCTTTCTGCAGTGTGTTACTCCTTACTGGAGTGAATTCATGGAGGGGGGAAAAGAAAGAAAAAAGAAAAGAAAGGAAAGAAAAAAAAGGTGCGGTTCTCTCTTGTATGAATTGGTTCTCCAAGTTCACACTTTCCTCCCTTTTATATTTCAGATATCTTCCTGAACTCTTCCTTCACCCCTACTTCTGCCCCTGAGGTTTTCTTTGTAATCCATGGAACTCTGGGCTTCTCAAAACTTACAGTGCCATGAGAGAGCCAATATTAACTTTCCTTGCATCATTATTATTATTATTAATTATTATTATTACTGTATTTTAAAAACTTTCTGAGTTTCTATGTTATGGTTTTTTTCTTTAAGAGAATTCTTCATATCTTTAAAATTTTTTAATTTCATGATAGTGCTAGATCTATTTCTATGCAATGTTCTTATATATTTCGGTTACATCTACTACCTTATTTTTCTACTTTCTGCTCATCTTTCTTTTTTTGGAAACAGTGTCTCACTATGTAGTTCAAGCAGCTTCTGACCCCAGTATGTAGCCTAGGTTGGCCTTGAACTCCAAGCAATCCTTCTGCCTCAGCCTCCCAAGTGCTGGATTACAGGCCTGTGCCATCACGCCTGTTCTTTCTGTTTATTTTAGTTGCCCTTGATTTTTCACTTTCTTTGGATTAATTTCTTACTATTCCATTTTTGTCCATATTCAGAAGTTATTTATTTAGCTTTTTTTAGTGTTAACTTGAAATTATAAGAGCTTTATATAACAATCAAGTAACTATTAACTGGTACTTTTATCTTCCTTCTAAACAATAACACAATCTATAATGCTATTTTCATTAATAAATTCCATATACCTTTATAAATTCCATATACCTTTATACAAATAATTACAGCTTTTCCTTTTGTCCATTTTTTCTTCAGGAATCATTTTTACTGTCATTTATGAATACTCATTGAGATTTGCTACTGGTGGTAAGCACCAGTTTTCTTTTTCTAAAACTACACATTTCTTTTCAACTACTGAATTTTGGATAATCTGGACAGTTCCATTTCTCCTACTTTTGTTCACTAATCCTTTCATGAATTGTAGCTAATTATACCAGTTCATATTATTCCAATTGCTATGATTTCTGTTCAGTTCTTTCTATATCTGTTCTGTGACTTTGCATTTTCTATTTTTTTTTTTTTTTTTGCATTTTCTATTCTTATGAAAAATTTTAAACTTGTTACTGTAGTGGGCATTTTAGGCATGATAATTTTATGGTTTGGAGTTGATAATTTCAATAAAATCATAAATTTTGATGTGTGTTTGTGTGTGTGTGTGTGTGTGTGTGTGTATGTGTGTTTGTGTGTTACTTTGTCTATTGTATTCCTTGGTTTTCACCAATAGTGTCATTTTCCCTTAAGCATCTGATTTTATTAAAGTCCCTGGTAATTCATTAAAGTTATTTGTCGAACACTTTGGTACTTTTCATGTGGTATCATCTTTCAGAAATTTTGCTTTCTTCCCAGACACATAGAGGTCCTTACTACTCTGGGACTCAGTTAGCCTAATTTCATCAGCTGAGCTTCCTTAGCCTAACCAGTGGTAAGAGGCTGGGCAACAGAGTCTAGAGTGGCTGTTCTTGTTTCTGGCTTACCCTTGTAGTGGATAATGTTCATTGTTACCCCTCATCAAAGGCTCCCTATTTGACTTCCATTCCTTCAGTTCTATGAGTCATCCAAAAGTACTACTCAGACTTTGACCAAAGAGTCAGCCGATACTTATCAGATAGGTATATTTAGTGGACTTAAGCCTGTAGCTCTGATTCCTTGTCTTTCAGATCTTGATTCAACAAGTACTAGGGTATCTTGTAAGCCTTTTGACTATTTTGAAAAGTATTTTTTCTATCGCTTTGTGTTTATCAATGATATTCAAATTTATGTGTGACATAGTTTGGCTACACCTTCATTATTTTCAATTTAAGAATTACATTAATAATTCTAAAATATATGACAAAATTAAGAATGTTAGGGATGTATAACCCTAGTGTCAGTATCCAAGTGTAGCAAACTATTTTAACTAAAGACCTCACAAGTATGCTTATTGTGCAATCTATTTTCCATATGAGTTATAAAATTTCTTCCTAAAAATTGTTAAGATGTCAAATGTGTTTAAAAATTTACATAAAAGCCTTAGATAATGAAATATGTGACATCTTCTGGAAAACAACAAATATTTGCAGCAAACTATCATATGTGAAAATAAGTATTTTCAAAATTTTGGGCATTTCCATGAATTCTCCATGAAAGCTTTAGTTCAATACATAGTATGGAGCCGGGCATGGTGGCGCATGCCTGTAATCCCAGCACTCGGGAGGCTGAGGCAGGAGGATTGTTGTGAGTTCGAGACCAGCCTAAGCTACAAAGTGAGCTTAAGGCCAGCCTGAACTGCATAGTGAGACCCTGTCTAAAAAAAAAAAAAAAAAAAAAAAAAAAAATACATGGTATGGTTTCAGATATTTGAAGGAATGGAATTAAACCTGTTTTTCCTATTCAAAGAGAGTTTCGACATAGAGTTCTATCCTATTTTTAAAATCTTTCATTTAAATTCAACTATAGTAGCAGCAGATCAAGTAAATAGAATTTTGAGAAAGAATTTTCACCATCCATTTCCAATCACCAGCATGCTAAAGTGCTACCTGGACAGTGCAGAGAACCAGGAAGCTATTACCATAATAACAAGGGAGGATTAAGATAGGAGCTAGGACTTGCCACTGCTTTTGATCATTCCATGGGGTGAATGGCCAAGTCACTGTCTCCTGGAGCAATGCCTTAGCACAAGATTGTCTTGCGTGGATGCACAGATATTGTAAATGTTACATGAGTCCTAATATAGCATCAGGCTGCAGTCCTGGAAAAGCTTCTATTTATATCTCTTAGAAATAGCTTTTATCAGGAAATTGTGTGCCCTCCTAACCAGTGTTCCAATAAACTTCTTGCAAATATATTGACAGTGATACACAGACCTAAGACTTGCTTATTAAAATAGAATAGGTAATTACATACATCCAATTAGGGAATTAAAAGGAAAGACAGAAACACTGCCAGCTGCCACAGAACCCCATATTTACAGATCTGAGCTGATACACTACATCCTTTTGAGACAAATCCATTACTATTTGGGACTCATAACAACAGTCTCATTTCTCCTGCTTGGTCTCGATGAACAACTTTAACGTCCATCTGACTGTTGGGTCATTTGAACAAAACTGCAGTTAGCAACTAAGTTTTGAGAATAGTTCATACCAAATAAGTCCTGTCTTAATTTAGATGTAGTCAGGAAAAATGTACTGTTATGATGTTTGATAGACTCTATTGGAATTAACTACAAAAATTCAATTGACATGCTTAGAAATTAAAAAAGGCCAAACATACCTGGAAAATAAAGCTAGATTCTCACTCCAGATGTGACTGCATGTGCCTGTGCTAAAGGTCTCCAGGAGGGACTGGAGAGATGGCTCAGTGGAATAAGTACTTCCCTGGCAAGCACAAGGGCCTGAGTTCAATCCCTGGTTCAAAGAAAAAAGAAAGAAAAAGGTCTCTAGGGATGGGGACCTTATACATGAAACAGTTGGAAAGAAGGAGTGAGAACTCCTTATATATATAAATATATATAATATATATATATATAATATATATATATATATGCAAGATGGCTTGGATAATTGTACTACTGATTTCTGCTGGTCCTTCCAAAAGAGCACCTAATGCTTATATATTTTTTCCTTCTTTCTAACTTCTTATACTTTTCTGTTTTTACCAAATTTGCATGTTCATGTGTAGTTTCTTTTCTTTTTAAATGTATTTAGTACAGGGTCTACAAGGTATCATTGCGCAGATTAGACTTGTAGGGAACCTGTCTGTTTTCAGCCTCCCCAGTGCTGGGATTACAGGCATGCGCCACCACACCTGGTCTCAGTGGTATCTCAGCACACCCAGGGGTGGGGCTAGTGCAGCATGTGATACCGGGGATCTCTGTGCTTGCCTAAGATATCTTGCAGGTGCTTAGTCCATTAAGATATCTTGCTGGCACTTGTGTCACATTTATTTATTAGAGAAGGGTTTAAAGGGTGTTCAGGATCTCCCTACTAGATTGGATTCCTAGTGATCCACCTCTTTACAGCCTTCCAAGAGCTGGGATTACAGGCAGGCCTGTGCCACCAGGCTCAGTCTCAATTACCTTCTCAGCATGCCCCGGGGGCTTGCCGGCCAGGGGAGAGAACCCCTGGCCCCTGCACCTGCTTGCAGGTACTTTAATCCACTGAGCTTATTGGCCTACCCTGTATCACCTTTTAAAAGCTACATAAGAAATTGACCAAGCAAAAGCTGTTTTACAAATGAGGAAAGATGGTGTAGACAAGAGGTAGAGTTCTATAGCTAAGATCAAGATGAAGCAGTGTATGCAGGGCTCTGCGTCGGGTCTGCTTCCTCCCTGCCCACTTCAGGTT
The DNA here is from genome assembly GCA_004027165.1 of Ctenomys sociabilis. Lineage (NCBI taxonomy): Eukaryota > Metazoa > Chordata > Mammalia > Rodentia > Ctenomyidae > Ctenomys > Ctenomys sociabilis. The sequence continues at coordinate 53,958 of PVKA01009250.1, read as the reverse complement.
CCCACCTGTGGACCTGCCCCGATTCAGCAGCTACAAGTGCTGGAAGGGGTGCCTGTCACTCATTTAAAATTATTTGGAGCCCTTGGGATCTGTAACAGTCAGGGAACCATTTAGCTTGGGTGAAGAGAATGTAATCTGCTTTTGTGATTCTTTTTACATAAGAAAAAGTTTTGCTGCATTCTATAATACAGAATATTCTTTAAAATATCTCTGTATTCCAGGTACTTTATATTCTGTCAATTAATTCTTGAAGGAATTTATGTTTGGTGTCATTACTCCCAGATTAATAAGTGATGGTGCAAATCTGGGATTTCAATCCAATTCTTTTCTATTTCAAAGGGGCTATTTTTTTTGAAAATTAAAGTCAGCATTTCTTCACAACTTGAATACATTCCAAGAAATGTATCCCTGGAGAATTTTGTCACTGTGTGATCATTGTAGAGTCCATTTACATAAATGCAAGATGTATGAAGCTGCTGTTAACATAACAGTCTTATAGTAAATTTTACAATTCATAGTTAAATGGAAATAAAATAAAGTGAGTACACAAACCATGAGAATCATTTATTATCATATATTATGTACTATACATAACTTTATGAGCTATACTTGATTTGCCCAAAAATGCAGGTTGATTTACATTAGTGTGAGCACAAATACTTGAGAAATATGTGCTATGACATCATATTGTGACAGGTGTGACAGCTGTAACCCTCCTAGGCAACACAATTTTTCAGCTCCATTACTTTCCTAAGACCACCATCAGATATATCTGTTCAGCCCTTGAAGGAAACATTGTGAGGTATTGTTTGACTATTAACAAGGAGCAGAGAGTGTACTGAATAAACATGATCAGACATTTGTAATCTAGAATACTGCTTGGAGAAGCTGTCCAATCAAGCAGGGCTTTATCTATAGGTGAGATATGACTGCTAGACTGCTGAAGAATGTCTCCTGCTAGTGGCACGTGGGCTGTAGTTATAGAGATGGAGAAACTGTGTTCAGATTCCTGTGGGAATACTACAGGAGGTCTCCTCTATCCTAAGAGATGAACAAGAAGGTTGACCAACATACAGTTTAACTTGCTAGTTAATATCTTCTCCTTTCTGGGGTAGAGTATCTTTCTGATATTTTTTATTTTCTAAAGGAAAAGAGACATGAGGCCAAGGTGATGGCATTAGTTATGTCCAGAAAGATATAATTCCACACCCATCCCAAACACTCTCCCTCCCAACGCACACAAGAGGGGAGCACCAAGGTAGCAAGGGAAAAAACAAGAGTCTCAGGGAATGTTTAGAAGGTAATTGCTAAAAATAGCAGTACTAGTGCACCTGGCTTCTAAGCATACAGCTTCTTAGAAAGCTGTTGGACATAAATGGAGGATAACTGGGATGGAAGAGTGGTAGGAATTATATCAGGATGATTAGATGTCACCAGCTCAACTCTTACACCCATGGATCAAAAGGAGGTAAAATAGAAACATTGCTTCACTGTATAATACATTGCTATTATGTTTTAGATATAAATTATCCTCCAAAACCTCCTGTATTTATTCTTGGAACTTTTGAAAGATGGTTAGACCATGGGGTGCTATGCTACTTGGTGGATTAACCAATTGATGAACTGAGCTGAATGTGCAGCTAGGGAGCAGGGCCTGGCTGTGGAGGCAAGGTGTAGAGAGTCCCACCTGGAAGGCTGTATTCTTTGCTCTTGTTTCCTCTCTTCTGTTCTCTCTGCTTCCCATTGAGCAGCCTCTTTTTCACCCTACCATTTCTTCCTTGGCATCGGCCAGCCTTGAATGAGTCAAGTGAAGCCATGAGCCAAGATGAACCCCTGGCCCTTTAGGTTGTGAGTGCCAGGTATTCTGCTCTAGGAAGGGAAAGTGACTAATAATGGAGAAGATCATAATTAGGTGCTTTCTGGATGAGTAACTGCCCAACTCTGTCAGGAAATTCTAAGCATTGCATTGGGCAATGGACCAAGTTATGACAAAGGTACTGGTGTTACCTTCCAGGCAGGTAATGAAGTGCAAATGCGCAAGAAAGTCTAGAGTCCGCCACATCTCATCTCTACAGAGCACGTGGCCTCACCTGAAGAAATGCACTGTCTGCCGTGCAAAATTCCCTGTGCCTCCTAGGACTGACATATGGTGGACATTTTGGTGATTGTCAGAATGTTGGCTGCTGAAAATTTCAGAACAGTATACTTAATTGTAATCAAATCAATATTTCTTGTTTTTTTCTAGTATTCATAACTAGTGGAATCAAATCTAGTGAGTAGGTTCAATATTAATCTATTCTGCGTTGCCTTGATTAAGACAGAGCCAAGAATCTGGAATGACTATAGATTGGTTTGGTGCAGTTTGTAAACAAATAAGATGACATACTGGGATGAATTGTATACCATGAGAGTTACTTTCATTCAACAGACACGTTGATTAGTTACTGGGCTTGAGTAAGATATGAGATCCTTTGGGATGTTACTTTCTGGAGGAACAGAGAAAAACAAGTAAACTAGACCAAGTTTTGCTTGGGGAGCCCAGAGTAGGTGTATTCAACTCCTGCTGGGTATTTGGGAAGGAGGAGACATATGAATGTGTCCTGAAGCCAGAATGTTCAATTTTAACTTGTGAATGGAAACAAGGGGCCAGTGAAGAGAAAGATATATTCAAGTGCTTGGGTTGGCTGAGAAATGCACAGCATTTGACAGATCCCAGTGTGTGTTGGAAAGTGTAATCAGTTTGGGGTTTATTTATTATGTAAATGCAAGAGAAGGAGAGGGATAGTCATGTAAAGAATAGGCCATGGAGGATGTTTTTGCTGCACTAATAAATTTCATTTAGGTTATGAGAAACATTAGGCCTTGAAATAGCGTGGTGAACATTGATACCTTCATGAATGTGGTTGACAGGCCATCCTATGTGCAGTGTGGAGAGTATTTCAGACAAGAAGATTAGGTGATGAAAAAGAAACAGAATTGGAAGGGCAACTCAGGACTTTAGGAGCTTTAAAAAAGAAAAAAATATGACACAGAACTCCCTATCAGGTGGCACATTAAGAGAGATGGTAGCATTCCATCTTTTCTGTGTTTATGGCCTGCATTAAACGCATGTCACTTTCAACTTTCTGACTTACTTACAAGCCTTATCTATCTTGCACTAAACTTAGCCAGTCTGCTCAGGAAGACTTGAGCTGTGCTGTATCAAACTGTAATTTTCTCCCTATTCAGACAGGTATGTGTCCCTCTGCTTACATTGCTTTATCTAGTAGGAGTGTTCTTCCTCGGCTGTTTGCAGGAAATCTCTATTAAGATACCAGCTCTTGTGACACCTCCTCTACGAAGCCTTCTTTTACCTCCTTGGTCTTTCTCTCATTTGAATCCCATGCCTTCTTGGAATTATTTCCGTTAGAGTCACCTCTCCCTGATTCCTTACTAAGGGCTCAGCACAGTACTTTTCATGATCATAGTCCAATAATAACCTTACACATTCCTCCTCGGCTGAATGTGGAAAGAGATACTGAGATGCTCACAGATTGATGTAACTTCTTGAGATCTGGTTGAATCTAGATGTTTTGTACACTAAAATTTTGGTGAATTTGTTAATGTCTAATTATTTTCTTTCTCTTCTCTTTTCTCTGTGAGAAAAACAGACACTATCTATCATTTATGGCTTCCTGTGATTTTTCTGATAAGGAAATCATGTGTTCTCAAAGGTTGTGTTTAGGGCTAGTGAGATAGCTCAGTGGTCTAAACACCTGCTTAGCAAGCAGAGGGATCAGGTTTGATCTCCAACACCACATGCTACACCGGCCCCACCCCTGGAGATGGTAAGCAGGTCACTGAGACCAGGTGTGGTGGTACAAGCCTGTAATCCAGGTTCTAAGGAAGCTGAAAATGAGAGGATCACTGAGTCTGAGCTGTAGTAAGACCCTGTAGCAAATACATAAAAAAAGTTGTGTTTAGAATAAATGAATGGTTAGGACAATATCACTGTTATAGATAGAGATTACAGTAGCCAGAATCCCAGATAACCAAAAGGCACAATGATCAGGTCAGCACTCTTAAGAATACACTACAGAAGGGCCAGCCAAATAGTTTAGTGGATTAGAGTGTCTTCAAGCAGGTTCAGGGGCTGGGGGTTTGATCCTGGGGCATGCCATGCTGGCTCCAATCCCTGGGGAATGCAGAGACAGCAATTGAGACTGTGGGTGGTGGTGTGTGCCTGCTTGCAATCCCAGCTCTTGGAAGGCTGCAAACAGGCAGATCATTACAAGTCCAGTCTATTACTGAGACCCTGAACACCCTATAGACCCTTCCCTAAAATACAAAAAAAAAAAAAAAAAGAAGAAAGAAAGAGAATACATGGTAGAAAATATGACAAAGACCTCATCTAACTTGTAGTGTCTTTTACAAAATAAAGTATTTAGTACAGGGTCTCACTGCACAGATTGGGCTCATAGTGATCTTCCTCTTTTTAGCCTCTCAAACTCTGGGATTACAGGTGTGTGCCACCACACCCAGTCTCAGTGAATCTCTCAGCACTCTCCAGGATCAGGGCTGGCACAGCATTCTGGGAATTGAACCCTGGTCCCTGTGCCTGCCTAAGCAGTCACTTTAGTCTACTGAGTTTTCTAGTCAGCCTGTAACTTGTAGTATCTTAAGAAAGAAAACAATATGATGGAAAATGATGGAGGATATATTTTCAAGAAGAGGGATATCTAGAAACTGAAAAATCATCAGTCTTATTAATCTAAAAATATTTGTTAAAGTCACTAAGAAAACACCAATTATTCTAACTGAATAGTGAAAGCACATTGCATTGAACAGGGTTAGAATGTACTTTGTCTTTATCAGACTATTATATAAATACTTCATTAGTCAATTTACTTTGTCAGTACTTATATGCTTACTATATGACAGTTGTAATTATGGCTAAGCATCTTGCACTATATTATAAGACAAATACAAATATAATTCTTATTAAATGGCAATACTGTGTACAGAATTATATTCATGATTTTACCTATGATATAAGAATTACATATGTGACCATTGAAAAGATAGATGTGATTGATTTCTCTCTATTAAAAAAAATAAAGAAAAATTAAATGGCATCAAATTTGTAAAGTTATAGGAGATCTACATCTCTTAGAATTGTGCTATGTATCCCTCCTACAGGAATAAGATTGTTTAACTTAAGCCAATTCTTTGGGAGGTAGGATTGTTGTGGGCACTGCACAAGGAGAGACATTTGCAAGAGGCTAACTTTGATCTGAGGAGCTTGAAGAAGCAAAACACATAAAGACACTTGGAGTAGCTGATTAAGGTTGCAGAATTATGAATTATGCCGTTGGCATATACCAGAAGACTAGGTGAATGCATATGGCTGGAATATAAGGCATAGGTACAATGTACTAGGAAGGGATAGAGGAGGATGCACAGAGGTTGGATCCTAGAGAGCCATACATGCCTACTCAGGAAATTGAACTTTGCCTTGCCAGGTGGTGCTCAAGCATTTAGCGTTGATGTGTGTGTTGGGGTGTGTTGGTGTGTATGTGTGTGTGTGTGTGTGTGTGTACTTTTTAGAAAACGTGTCTATCATAAAGAATTGATGGAGGGACAAGAATAAAACTTATATTTGGGAAAAATAAGGAATTGACCTAATAGAGTGGAAGTAGGAGTGGAAACAAGGGAAAGGTCAAGTACAAATGATGCTACAATGATTGACTCTTGTGTTTGGAGAAAAGAATTAAAAGTGGCCTTTGCAGAAGTAGGAGCTGCCTCAGATGGTATCTTAGTTAGCTTGGGCAGCTATAACGAAGTGTCAAACATCAGGTGTCTGCTAAACAACACATTCACTTTTCATTGCTTTTGAGGCTGGAAGTTCAAGATGAGAGCGCTGGTGATATGGTTGGATTCTGGTGCGGATCCTCTGTGGGGTTGATGGTTTTCCCACACTTTTCATTTAATCCTCTCATGGAAAAAAGGGCAAACAGACTCTGTAGGGCTCTCTATATTGGTACTAATCCTGTTCAAGAGGCCTCCATTCTCAGGAGTCCACTGCTTCACAAAGGCCCCACCACTCAGTATGAACTCATCAGGGGTTAAATGTTAGCCTGTCACTTTGAAGGGGACCCAAACACTTATTCCATGAAAGATCACTTCTTGGTTTCTATTTCAGAGGTTATTTCTGATCTGAATTCCTCTATACCTTTCTGCAGTTGTTTCTTCACTTCAGTCGTCATTAATTGAGCTGTGTGATTCTCAATTTCTTCTGTGCTAGTGTCTTCTGCACTTGTTCTGAGTGGGCTTGGGACCTGAGATTGCATTTTGCTCCTTCTCTTTGTCATTTTCTATGGTCTTGTCCTCTGACCTTTGGTGTAGAGCTTTGGTGGAGTTCTAACCTTAGTACCTACTGAAATTCAGGTGCAGATCTATGAAGTTTGAATTCATCCAGTTGTGCCTGGCTTAGTTTTGGTGCTATATTAGCTTCTTCCTGCTGTAGCCCTTGGAAGTGAACCTGCTGAGCCCCTCTGGCAAGATGTTCTGCTCCTGGATTAACTCAGTGGTTTTGGCTCCTAGCCTCTCTCCAGGGACTTCAGCTGGAGAGTTTCATCCTAGGCCTATGTACCAGGCCTCGGCTGGGTCTGCAGGGGTCCAGAAAGCAGGACAGAAGGACTCACAAATCAACTTTGGTTGTGTCCAAAGGGGTCCAGCAGGTGCAGGGGATTGTGAAAACTCTCCCACACACTCGATGGGCCTGCTGGTTTCTGACTTGAGTGACTTGGTTGATTAGACTGCGATTCATTTATGTATACAACTTAAGAAAAGAAACAAGTGATGAGTGAAATGGGAATAATGCCTCTGATAATTGTTCCTGATGGAAAAGGTGCAAGCATTTCAGTTCATTTAATTCTGCTGTCATTTTTGGATTGCTGAATGTGCAAACTGGGGAAAATTGTTGAAGGAATTCCCATCAAATTGAGGGATATCAATTGAGCATTATTTATTTATTTTTTTAAAATGTATTTAGTATTGATTCTGCAGGATCTCACTACATAGATTAGACTTGTAGTGATCCATTTGTTTTCATTCTTCCATGAGCTGGGATTACAGGCACATGCCACCATGCCCAGTCTCAATCTCCATCTCAGTGTGCCTGGGGTTAGGGCGGGGCAGACATGGCATATGGTGCTGGAATCCAGTCTTGGTCCCTGCACTCTGCCTAACCAGGTGCTTTAATCCACTGAGCTGTCTGGCAGGCCCACTCAATTGAGCTTTTAAAGAAGAGATACAGTGATCAAGTTACCTAATGCAATATCTAACATTTGAGGAAGAATTGAATAGTATTTTACTGAGAATTTAACCCTGATTACTGTCTGTTCATAATCTAATTTCACAAGCTATTTCTGTGGACTAATATTTAGGAAAATCCAATTCTAGAGTGTTCACCTTAGGAAATTTTAATTAACTATTTGTTACATTGTGAAATCACTGTGGCCTATATTAATATTAGGAGGTTGGCATATTAGGAACATGCCTGAAGAAATCAGTATCATTTCCAGAGGAAAATAAACAGATGAATGATGGTTTAGAAGATGTTTTTGTCAAAGTAGAGCATAGAAATATGAAAATGACTTTTGATGGAAAGAAGCAGATATAAAACAACAGATATACTAGAAAGTATAGTCCTGGAAGGTACATCTTAAAATGGGAAAAGGGTCAAGAGATGAGTAAGTGCTGGGGCTATAGCTTAGCAGCACAAGCATCTCCCTAGCAAGCATGAGTTTGTCAGCTTGATTCCCAATACCAAAAAATAAAAATAAAAAGAGAGAGAGATGAAGGGAGAGGGAGGGGAAGAGGAAGACAGGGGGAAAGAGGCAGAGGGAGGAAAGGGGGGGGAGAAGGAAAAGGGGATCAAAAGGGAGTTCAGATGCTTTATCCATATGTACCAGTTCCACCCATGGAATCTGAACATTTTATACTACTAACATGTACTAATAAACAGAAATAAATAACACATTGGAGTCACCATCTCCCTTTATAAAAAAGTAAAAAATTCTTCTAAAACAAAACAACACAAACACAAAAACCAGATATCGTTTCAAAAATTAAAACAACCTGGAAAATTATATTCTTTAACTTTTTCCCCATTCTCTGGGGAGCTAGGCTAGAAAAGTTAAGAAAGAAATAAGGCTACTTAAAAAAATATATGCAAGTCATTCTTACAAAATGAACATGTAATATAGCCGAAACACAGGACTTTGTCCCAAAAAGCTGCTTGAACCCAGAAAGGACAGGTAGTAGAGTCCTTGTTGTGTATATGCTGGCCAGTGGAAGACTTCTGCAGGAGACAGATTGGTTTTAACTGGAACAGGCCCCCGAGGAAAGAGAAGTACGTCACTGGTTGCTGACGCTGTTCTGTAGGTGAACAGCGGCTTTGAAGCAGGACTGAGCAGTGAAGCAATCGTTTTCTTATTTCATTAATTCTCCTTCAAAATAAACTTACTCTGTATTCTCTGGAAACAAAAATATCAAACTTGTGTTTTCCAGGGGAAGTGAATGTGTATGCTATGAATTCATTTGTCTGGAAGTCTGGAAAATGTTACTGAACGTGGTGAACATTTATCAATTTCAGCAACAGCAGAAAAGAGCAAGAGACCAGCAGTGAGTGCAAGAGAAACCTCCCGAGGAAGAGGTCAGATCTCAATGCCAATTTATGATCCTTGAGCTGCTATAATCAGAGTAACGAGTCCAGCATGTTGCAGGGCTTCCTGGATTATTGAATCACTGTCACTTTTTTTTAGAAAATAATATATAATAATATAATGTTAATGAAACTATATGTGTGGTATTTGGTGATTATTTATTCATACAGTGTGTTCTTTGGCTGTCATCCCATTTATGCAGTCATTTTTTTTTTTTTTCATCTGGCCATTAGTCATTGGCTGAGCTCATTTTTCAGGATTTATAGCATCTCTGGTGTGATATGTTGGACACTTGGCATTTGTAATCATTTATGGCAGATCTATGATATGCTTATCAGATAATGGAAATGGTTCATTATTTTCATTTTGTCTCAATGCATAGAGACTATTTTCTTTGCTTCCCATGGTAAAGGCTGTAAACTGACATGAAATGTGTATGAATGAGTAGGATGTATGTCTGTTTTAGGATCAGATAGTTCACAGAGCTCCGTGAACTTGGGGGGGGGGTGCTCATAAGAAAGAAATATGTTAAGTCATCATTTAGTGAGGAAAATAATTTTCGAAGAGGCAAAATGAAGGTTTTTTGGTTTTATTTTTTTCCACGCATAGTTGATCAAGTATGCTTTGCCTATTAGGTTTTTTTTTTTTTAATCAACTTATTCTCCCTCTGAAGTAAAAGCTTTAAAACATTATTTTAGTCAATGCTCAAGATAGGATTTGGTGACATAATGTATGAGTTTCTGGTGTGCAAGCCGTATAGCAGGTGTTGTCCTGTACTCTGACAGAATGGTCTCATTGGCTTGACTTATACCCGTCCATTTTACCCAGTCCTTAGAGTTTATGTTCCTTTTAAGTTACATTCTTCACTCCTATCAAAAAAGGCAGGCAAGATAAAAGTGGTAATTGGTATCATTTTAATATAATTCTGACTTCAGAAAGCATGAGATACATTTAACTGAGAAAGGAAAAGAAAGTCAAATTTGATTTCACAGTTTGAAAAAACCAGAGAATAAATCTGGAAACATAGAGGCCTATTAGAGGAGCAGGCATGTTTTTTCCTCAGATTGTACAACTCTTCTCATTTCTCAGAACCAAGAATTGAGGAAAACACTGCCAAGGCAAGTAGAAACTTGTCTTGTTCTCTAGCCTATTGATTTCATGACAACTGTAGCTTACAATAAATCACAAGGATTGGCTCAAATACTTGGACATTAAAACTATTAAGTTGTTTCTAAATTTTGAAATTCTTTGATTCTACAATAAAACCCTCATGTGTGTGCTCTGAGGAAAAAGGTACTTGTATGATATATTGTGGTAACGGTAAGTAATTGTTTGACATGGGAATATATTTGACCAATTCTAGGTTTGAAGCTGTATTTGAACAACTAAAATCATGCTGGGATTCTAATACATCTGTTCTGGAACCAAATTAAATTGTTATGTGACCATAGATATATAAATTTGCCATGATTATAAATTTAGAGCATAGATTCTTTCTCTAAAGTATAACCTTGGGAGGAAAAACAGCTTAGCTTAGCTTAGTAGTTAGGAAAATTTTTTGTGGTAGTTGGCACTAAGGAATAAAAGAGACAAGGTGGAAAAGAAACCTCCCATTCCAACCTCCAGCCCTGCTCACAGCTACACCATACCAAACTTGTTAACCTTTCAAAACTGCTTTTTTTCTTTTTATTCTGCACACATACTGCCACAGTCCTGGTTTAGTCCCTTTTTATCACTCTTCCAGACTGCATAGTTAGTGTAGCTTCTTATTTCCTGGTCTTTGCTTATGTTACTGTCTTTTCCATCAACATTTCCTTCCTCTAAATGATTTCATTCTGTGTCTGATTAGTTTCTTTAATTTTTAAGGTCTCAGTTGAGGAGATGTCTTTGAGACTAAATGTCAGCAAATCTAGTTGGATTCCCTTTGGTCTCTGAAGTATCTGCTTCATAATAGTGGTTCAGTAAAGTACTTTTCTAACATCTAAGCCTGGCTCTAAGGGCTGGGGAGATAGATCAGTGGTCTAAGTGCCTTCTTGGCAAGTGCAAGGACCCAGGTTTGATCCCCAGTACTTTGTGCCATGCATACCCTGGAACCCTGGGAACCCTGTGTCTGCTATTGAATCCGGGCATGGTGGTGCACACCTGTAATCCCAGTGCTGAGGAGGTTGAGATAAGAGCATCACTATGTGTCCAAGCTGCATGGTGAGACCATATACAAAACAAATAAATAAATGAGCAATAAAGTACTTTTTAAAAACTTCTAAAACTGGTTCTGAATTACTGTTCCAGTGTCACTAGACTCAACTATACCTTGACTTATACCTCTTACCTTTGTCTAAGAAATAAGCTATTTGGGGAAATATTTTTCATTATTTTTTTCTGCTGTCATTCATCTATACATTGTATCTACCCATAATCTATTTACTTTAATTGTCATCTTATAATTTTTCAGGAAAAATGCAAGAGGAAGTTAAATTTATCTCTTGCCTTTTGTTATTCCTATGATGCAGGTTCACCATTGATTAGAAATCAGATCTAAAGTATCTCCCCAATGTCCTCATGCATTTGGAAGGTGTTTGGATCATGGGAACACTAGACTTACCATTGATTTATATTCTAAATAGTTCATGACTTCAGAAAAAGTTAGAACCTGGAAGGGTCTCTCTCCCCTCCCTTCCCCTCCCTTCTTCTCCCCTCTCCTCCCCTCCCCCCTTTTCCCCTCCTCTCCCTTCACCCCCCTTCCCTTTTCCCTTTCTTCTTCTCTCCTATTTGTCTTTCTCTACATCTGCCTCTGTGTCTCTATCTCTTTCTGTCACTCTATCTCTGCCTCTGCCTCTCCTTCTCACTGTTTCTACCTCCCTGTCTCTCTGTCTCTGTTTCTCTGTCTCTGTCTCTCTTCCTCTCTCAGTCCTCTTTTTCCTGGTTCTAGTGGCATGAACAGCTTTTCTCCTTCCAGCCCTTTGGCTCTGCTGTCTCATCCTTAGAGCCAACAGCCATGGACTGAATCCTCTAAAATCTGTGAGCCAAAATAAATCTCTCCTTTACACTGTGTATTCTGGGTATTGTATTTGAACAGCAGGAAAGTCTGTCCCAGAAAGGGGAAAGCTAATGAGTGCACCATTCTTTACTCTTCCACTGGCATCTTGGACACAGATTTATAGAGCTGTTTGCACTTTCCCATAACCAACAGGCGTTTCAAGCTCTTATGACTGTCCACATGTGACGTCAGCTGCTTGGAGCTCCTTTCTCCCAGTGCCTCCTCCCTCCATTAAATTCTTTACCCCACTTAACTGTTAACTCTCTTGCTCTAAGTGGTCTGCTCCACGCCCTTCCACTGCCACCTCTATATCTGGGACACTGCTTTCTGTGTGTTCTCTTTGCTCTCTGTGCTGCTTCTGTGAGGCACCTATTACACTTCTCTGCCATTGCTGTTCTTTTTCCTGCATGTCAGCATAAACTCCTTGTGGGAAGGGTGCACTTGGACATGTGTTCTCAGCATTTAATATTATATCTAGCATTTAGCATAAACACAGTTGCAAAGGAAAGAGGGGAAAGGGAAAATGTATACGAGGAGGAGGAGGAGGAGGAAAAGAAAGAACAGTGGGGGAGAACTAATTTCAGGACATTTAGAATCATTCCAAAGACTAACTTCCTTACACAAAAGGGTCTAGTATCTGACAGATTGCTGTCTCTTCTGCTGATGACTCCATAAAATAACAGTTTGCAATCAGAATTTTGAGCCTTACAAATAAATAGGTTGCATTGATATTTTTGTTGTTAAATCCGTAGAAAAAGAATCCATCAAACTAGAAAGTAAGAATTTAAGATGTGAGCCTGTCTGCTCTACATAAATCTGGATTTCCTGATATCATGCCAGGAACTGCTTTCATAATTTGTGAGGCCAGTGTAAAGTTAAAATACGAGTTGCATTTTTCAAAAAATTTAAGCATTTTAAGAGACATTTAAAAAAGTTGGGGACCCTTCTTTCTGATGGTCCTGATCATGCCCCCCCTTAATTTTGAAGTGCTCTCTCCTTTTCAGTATGAAGAATGTGGTGAGCAGCGCATTTATCAAAAGCTAATTCCATCTTATCGATCTTGAAAACATCTATCATGGTGGACTAAGGAGAAAGTAGTAACACTTCCAAACCCAGGATGTGGGTAAGCACTTTGGGATGTCAGCTTACAAACCTTGATGATACTTCTGCACATATAATACCAGTTCCATTGGAGACAGCTTTCTCCCACCATCTTCTTCACCTAGTTGAGTCCTGTGCTTCTCTTAAAGCACCAGCTCCTTAGGTAAAGGCCTCTTTAAGTCATTATTAGGCAGAGTCTCTATTGCTGGGACCAAGTACCTGACATTCACAACTCAAAGGAAGAAAGAGTTGACTTGGCTCATGATCTCAGAGGGTTCAGGCCATGGTTAACTGGTCCCAGGCAGAAACATTATGGAAAAAGGATGTGGTCAAGTAGAAATACTTCATGCTGGCCAAGAAGTGGTGCAGGAGACGAAAGGTCATAGTCAAGGTATAGATTCAAGGTCATACCACTATGATGGACCTGCACACACCCACAGGGGTACTTTGCTAATTTCTTAGATGAGGCCTAAGCCAGTCAACCTAACAATAAAGCTTATCCATCATAAATCCCTATTTTTTTTTTTTTTTTTTTTTTGTCTTTTTGAGACAGGGTCTCACTATGCAGTTCAGGCTGGCCTTAAGCTCACTTTGAGCTCAGGCTGGTCTCAAACTCACAACAATCCTCCTGCCTCAGCCTCCCAAGTGCTGGGATTCAGGCATGTGCCACCACACCCGGCTATAAATCCCTATTTTAGGCCTGGACTAATTAACTGTCTTCTTATTAAATGTACTCTCTGCTATGTTTCACAAGTCACCCCTATTGATTTTATTTCCTTATTATTATCTAAGAGCAAATTGAGGCTAAGAGAACAAAAAACTAGAAAATCAATATGGTTGGGCTAATTTGGGTTTCCTTGTGCTTTCCCTGATACCCTTAGTTTTTTTTTTTTCCTTTTCTGCTACTCTAACCTGGTTGAAGCCACTTGTCCACTTAGAGTGTTTAACGTGGGCCACCCTTGCCATGTCATCTTCCTTTTATCCTCCCAGATGCGGGACATCGGGAGGGGTGAAACCCTGATGTGTGGTTCTCTAGGATACAGAAAATGTGCGGCACACATATGTATCTGACCAAGGTTTAGTGGTCTGGGGAGGATGCACGACCTGGTACACAGCAAAGCCAGTGTACTCTTTATATGTCCAGAGAAAAGAAGACTTATTTATTTGAGAATGCTGCTTTACAAGCTCTCAGTTGAATCTGAAAATAAAGGCAAAAGTTCTACGCTCATCTGGAAGTTTGAAGACAATAGGAATTTTCCTTAAAAGACGTGATTTGCTAAAACACTGATGGTCTTAGTGTCCTGGGGCAACCACTCCACTAGTAAAATATTTTACCATGATGAATAATTTTTCAAAGCTTAACTTCGCAATTTAAAAATTTAAAATGCATGTTTAAAAATCCAACATATGCGCTCTCCCTTTAAATATGATTAATATAGGGAACATCTGGATAGAGATTAATATTCTGTGTGTAACAGAGGACACATGGAAGGCAAAACGGCTTCTTGAATGTATTCACTGCTGAGATAGGATGAAGATGGATATTTTTCATGGCTTAATTGGTGTGTAATTAATTGAAATATGGTAATTGACTTTTAGGGGGTGTTTTTATAATATGATTAGGGATTGAAACTTTTTTAAATGAACCATAAATCTCTGCTAACCCTCAAACAAAATAAAGAAATGTTGGTATACGTGAGCCTCCTATTAATCATAGCAGGCTCACTGAGGTTAAATCCACAAGCCCACTCTTGTAACCAGATGTTTATTCTCCATTAATGTCTAGGATGGCTCATACTAATACTGAATTTAATTTGTGGAATTAATTTCTACCATTTAAATGTTGCTTGTTTGTAGCTATTTCTTTAACACATTAGCAAAAAGATACCAGGAAAGGAAGACACTCCATAAATGCATCTTAGGAATTTTAGCAATTATTAATATTAAATTTATTTTGATTTGGCCCATAAAAATCATGTGTACTAGTACAGTATTGTAGTATATTTTGACACAAGTGTACATTGTGTGATGTTTAAATCAAGTTAAACAAATTTCTCTCTTCAACCATTTACCACTTCTCTACGATGAAAACTTTCGAAAGGTACATTATTAGATACATTACATGTACATTACTGTTTGTGTTGACATCCTGCTACACAACAGCACGTGAAAATTTCTTGTTTCTATATAACTATAGAAACTACCATTTTGCTCTTAACTTCTATGACATCTACTATTTTATATTCTGTATCTGAGTGATATCACTTATATTTTCATGGGTCCACCATATTTCATTTAAAGTAATGCTCTCCAGTTCCAGCCATGTTGTAGCACATGATAGAAATTCTCTTAATGGCTGGCTAGTATTCCATTTTATCTCAGTAGTTGTCAAGGAGCCTTTCTGTATATTTTCAGGAGTCCTCCCATTTTAGTTGGGGGCATTTATATTCAAGCTATAAGGAGCAGTGTGTAGCTTAGACTATGGTATTTAATAAAAGAGAGATTTATCATGTCTGCCAGGTCCCCATGATAAAGAGTTTGGATTCTTTTCCAACCATTGCCCCAGTGGGTCTTTTCTGAGGAACCCAGAAATATTACCTCCTGTCCTTCCAACTCAGCTTTTCCTTCTATCTTCTTGTCCTAATGATACAACTTTGAAAAATTGAACTATGCACTCATTTTTTAAAAAACTTTCCAAGTATATAACTTTTATTACAGTTGGCCCTGGAGTTCATCAAACCTGGAGTAGATTAAGATATACTGTTGCAAATAGGGTGACATAATAGCTTCTGATGTGGAAAATAAGATTTTTCAAATTCCTTAAGCTTCCTTTCAGTGTATCAAGAACTCCGGTGGAGAGAGAGAATGTGAGGAAATTAGCAGTTCAGCCAGAAATGTGTGTTCTTTTTTTCCCCCTTGGTGTGTTGCTCACAGAAATAAAAGGCAAGAAATAAATGTGAGTAGATGAGCCTAGACTTGGACTTCTGTGCCCACTTCTCTCATGAAACTCTGCGCTCACAGACCGCTACTTACATGACCTCATGAACTGAGTTTTGTCATTCTCCTTTTAAAAACCAAGGCAAATCCCTTCAGGATTTACCCTGAAACCCTATACTACAGTTTGTAGATCCTCTGTCAGTGTCAGCCATGTGGATGAGTCATGGCCATTGCTTGACCAATTTGCTCTCTGTGAAAGCCTGAGAGAATGTTTTCTCTCCATGTGACTCTCCTTAGGCATGCTCTCCATCATCGATCATTTTCTTCTGTGGCCCTATAATCTTCTTGATCAGAATACTTGGGACACCACTATATGCTGAGCTATAAAAGGCTCAAGTGAACAACTTCTAACATTGCCAATCCTAAGGAAAACCCACTACTATTATGGATGTCTGGACTTTATTCTATTATTTTGCTTAATTCACACATCTGCAATATTTAAGTGGCAATGGAATAGCCATCTCTGACAAAACTAGCAAAAAAGGCAAGAGAGGATGAGCATTTTGCTCCAGGGCTCAAGGAGACACAGAACCTAGCTTTGCACCCAGAACAGTATGAAAACTGTGATTTCATATAATATGCCCACATTGCCTTGTTCACTTGGTGGTACTATTTTTTTTTTTTTTAAAGCTAGCTAAGATGATGAAAAATTGAAACAGAATCAGTGGAACTTGAATACCTTTCCATTTATGGAACAAATTTCTGATTATAATTTTCAGTTGATGTGATACCAGTTTACTTGCTTTGGCAATGTATTAAAAATCTGGGTAGAAGAGGAGATTTAAAAATATAAGTTCAGTGTGTATGCATTGTGCTGAGATGGTTTGAGCTGCCCTTACACAGTTGCATGCAAGCTAAAAATATCTTTTTCTCATATGACTACCTTGAACAGTTTTATAATTATTGATGACTGGGAAGAATAGCATAATTTCTGGTCTAAGTCTGTTAAATAAACTTTTACAATGGGTTTATAATTTCCTCAGAATTTTGGAAAGTAAGTTAATTGCAGCAATAAAACTGATTCTGGCAGCTCCGTCTTAAGTGGGGTACTTGGTTTATCTTCCAATCATTCCCTTAGAGGTGGTGTAAATGCTTCATAATATTTGGGGAACCAAACTTCTTATGTATAGATGTACTTTGAGTCCTTTTGTAATCTAATCCCATCCTCTAACAGAATATAAACTCTCTTATCTAGATATCATTCTTACTTTTAGGTAAAAATAGGCTCTTTATTTACATGCTGCAGAGGGTTATAATTTTGCAGTAGTTTATTTGAACTAAACGAGGCGCCTCTGACATCAGCCTTTAAAACTTGAGGCTTTGCTCCTTTTGTATTTATTGTTTTGCAGACTTGCAGTCTCTGGTGCGAGGCTTGCTCTTGCTTGTAAATGTATAGTGTTACCAAGTAAATGATGTAGCAGTTCCAATGATGCTAACTACCTTAGATTAAAATGTTCTCGGGCAAGTGAACAGCTGTTGTAAATGCTGGAATTTGGAAAAATAATCACTATCCTATGATAATCACATGACACACAACAGATCTGATTTTTCAATGTTGAGACCTTGCTAAGAAATGAAGGTGAGCCATCTGCATAATTCCATGCATAAAACAGAATCCAGCAGTGGGGACGTGGTGGAGGAGAAGAGCAGAGACAGTGCAATTAATTTTTTTCCCCCAGGGAAGCAGAAAAATGAGAACTTTATTCTGAGAAAAGTGACAAAACTGTAGCAATAGCATAGTTCAATCACACAACTTATAATAAAACCCAGGTCCGCTTTCTTTTTTTATGAGGTTATATGAAGTGAACATTTATTTATTTATTTTTGGTACCAGGGATCAAACTCAGGACCTTGCTCTTGCCAGGCATGTGCTTATGCTGCTGAGCTATCTCCCTGGCCCTGAAGTGAACATTTTTATATAAACATTGTATTTGATTAAAACCAGTGAGAGTGATCTGCTTAGCTGGTCCTGGCCGGCCTGCACCAAAGTATTTGTGTCTGTGCAGCACAGCTGCGCTGTTTTCCCTACACTGTCTCCAGTTGTTTCCTATCTTACCATGCTTTAATTGGTTTCTTTCTAGGTTCTATCTGATTATGTAAAAATAATACCAACACAAGCATCTCAGTTGATGTTTTTTAAAATATTTTATTTATGTATTTAGTACATGATCTTGATATGCAGCTCAGACTCATAGTGATCCTTCTGTCTCAGCTCTCCAGCACTGGGATTACAGTCATGTGCCACCAGGTGCAGTTTCGGTGGCCAGCTTGGCACGAGGCTGGCTCTTGTTTTTAATTTTGAGAAAATTCTCTTATGAGTTGGCCTGGTGAATGGGTGATATAGCTGAGAATTTTATCATCTTAGGTAAATAAGGTGATAAGAAGTACACACAGTCCAGGCTGGCCAAATAGCTCAGCAGATTAAAGCGCCTGCAAGCAGGTGCAGGGGCCAGGGTCTCTATCCCCAGGCCTGCCATGCTGGCCCCACCCCTGGTGTGCACTGAGACAGTGATTGAGACTCCACATGGTAGCACACACCTTTAATCCCAGATCTCGGGAGGCTGTAAACAGGTGGATTACTACGAGTCTGATCTACAGTGAAACTCTGAATACCTTGTAGACCCTTCCTTAAAATACAAAAAAAAAAAAAAAAAAAAAAAAGAAGTAAAAAAAATAAATTACACTCAATTCATCTTACTGTTAATTTTGTGAAAAATATATAATAGGCTGAGTCAGCTAGGATTAGGTTTGTTTGAAGAGGACAGAAATTTTAAATGACAGTATCTTATCATGGAAGTTTTCTCTTTGAAGCAACATACAGAATCTCTGTTGCTCATTAACAGTTATGTTAATGAGATGGCTCTGTGGTAAACAGGGACCCAAATGTTTGTGTCTTGCTACACGATGACATCTTGTGACTTGGACCTTATCATCTCACATGGCTGATTAGACTCTGCACGTCATCAGTGTTTTAGACAGCAGAAAATAGAGAAGACCCAATGAGGACAAGGTCCAACTATGAAGCAAGAGGGACAAATATATATTGGGGGAAATTTTACGGTCTCAATCATAAAAACACATGAAATTACTCAGAGGTCCAAATGTGAGATACAATACTGAATATTAAAAAGTGTTGATATTCATATTTTCAATGGCGAAACTATGGAACATCCTGTTATTTGTAGCAGTTATCTTATTGAACAATTTACGAGCTGTATATGGAGGCATATTTCATATAGAAAGTGTTGTTAATTGGAAATAGAGCCTTAGAAAAATTTAGATCATAAGACAGTTGTGAAATGTACTTAAATAACTGGGTTTTCCATATATTTTGAACATGATACAGGTCTCACTATGCAGGTTGGATTCCTAGTGATCCTCTTGTTTTCAGCCTCCCCAGCACTAGGGCTAGTGTGTGGTACCATGCCTGGTCTTGGTGGCTAGCTCAGTGTGCCCAGGGAAAGGGCCTGTGTGGCATGTGGTGCCAGGGCTTGAACCCTGGTTCTTATACTTGCCTAAGCAGGTGCTGTACTTAAATTACTGTGCTTTTTAAAATACAGTTTGTGGGAAAATTGCACATATAAAAATTGAAATTATTTAAAAGCAGTTGAAGAAGATATTATGCAACTAAATGATGTAGCTGGAGGGACACATTTCTTTCAAAAATTTTGCTTAATATTAAGAGGGCATGCTAGGTCCTAGAAGGCAAAACATCTGTTTTGCTCACTATTATATTCTTGGCTTATATTACAGAAGAGGGCTTAAAGTAATATTTGTTAAATTAATTGATCATGATCTATCAAATAATCAAGTTATAATGAAAGACAAAGAAGGGACATTTCAACAAATGAATTATACATATATTCGTACAATAGAAGATTCATTTAATACTAAATAAAGACATTTTAAAAATATCACCAAACAGAGTAAATGAGATGGGCTTATCCTCAATGTATTCAATAATATAAGAAAATCATGTAGGGAAAGAACAACTTAAGTATTTATGAAACCCACTGAAAAAATGTCAAAATGTATCCTGATTTCATAGAAGCTCCTAAATTTCATCCAAGCAAGAAAGACAACTAGGACTAAATAGACCCTTACTTGTAACAAGCTACAATGTGAAATATGTGGCTTAGCCTACAACAGATCAAAAGTACTTACTGAGCTCAGAGAAGGAAAGCACAGAGGTGTCTTGACCAGGAAGCATATCATTTGCTTTTGTTAATGATAATGTGGTGTGCATCCACTACTCTTTGCCTTAATATGTCACTCTCAAAATATGCAAAAAAAACCCATCACACAAAGACATCTCAAGTCAGGCAAGACAGTAGAAAGGTATGGATGGAAAGACACTATTTGTGTGATGTGGACACATTTGGAGATTACCAAGCCATCAGATACACATGGGACTGGACAATCAAGTATTTGGCTGAGAGAGATTCCCAAGTTGAAATTATGATTTCATTAAAATGCTTTGTTTTAAAAACCCTATTTTGTTAACTAGAACACTTTCTCTGGAGCAATAAATATTTCTTTGCCTTCTGCAAGAACCATTTTTTGTTTTTGTTAAAGAGAGGTGATAATTATTTTAAATGTATTCAATGTGAAAGAAATATATTTTGAAAACTTCTCTAAGTTTCTAAGCTTTCCAGCTATGTCAACCTTCTTGTCTAAATGGACAACATGTACACAAAATGAACTTTTATTATGTCCTTGACTGAAGGCCTCTAACGTAAATCTAGGATGCTCATCAAGGAAAAGGTTTTGTCTGTTTTATTTATTCTATTTCCTGTGGAATAGGTCCTGGCATGTAGCAGACACTTGATAACTGTTTGGTGTACAAGCGAGTGAGTGAATAAATGAATAAAAACAGCTAATCATATTCACATGTAATCCCAGAACTCCACTTTCACGGATGTTTTGCAAATACTGACTTCATTGACGAGTGTGTCCACATAATCAATTTTGGCATTTGATCTATTTAATGTGGTAGTCATAATAAAAGCTGGCACTTGGTGTTTCATGTTGGCCCAGTCATTATAACAAAAGCCAATGACTCATGTCCACCCTAGTTTATCCTTAAGAGTACTTTAAAAATACCATGGAAAAAGTAAAATTAATGTCTTGTACTAATGAAAATTGGGAAACAGCTAATATGCAGACTGATGAACCCAAGAACCTCAGTGACCCTTGGGAGAAATTCGCCATTCATCCATGGAGAAAGCAAAGCTTTATAATTATATCTCTAAGAGACTATTGCTGAAGTCTCATATACCTTGCTATCATTTGCATATTGGTTTCAGCCTCTTTTAACACATAGTGCTCTATTTAAAACTTGATGTCCTATCAATACTGGGGCTGGGAATAATATTTTTAAGATTCTTGCATTATTCAAATTGATAATCTACTTGAAAGATAGCCTACAATTTCTCATAAAGCTTTCCTTTGTTTTGTTTAAAGCCCTTGTCTGAAGTAAACACTGCAGTCCATTCCCAACCTTCCCAGCCTTCCCTAGACAAACCTGCAAGGTGGAATTCAGCCCATTAGGAATGTTGGGAATGGGAAAACATTTGTTCAAAGTTACTTGGAGACTGAAGTCGCTGAATACAATGGAATGACCTGTTTCTGGAAAGTGGTGTATCCATTGACGTCACAGGAAATGCACTGGAGTTGTGTCGCAGCTCTGCAAATATGACAGCTCCTTGGACTCACAGCAAGGGCACTGTGAGTCTTCCTCAGTTCTGAGAGTCTGAAGTCTGTCAGTTTTACAGCATGACACAGCCATTCTTCTCTTGTTCTTTCTCTGTGCCCTTCCTTTAGGCCAGTTTCATCCTGCACCTTGGGAATCTCCTGATTTTAAATAGTCGGTATCTATTGGCATTCAGTTTCTGGCCCCCTTACAGCTTCTTGGTTTGAGATGTTCATTTTCTCTCGTGAACTAACCTCTCTCTCTTTCCTAGCATTGTGTGGGTCTCTCTCTGGAAAGGACAGGGTGTAGGCTTGTTTCTCTCCGCTCTGTCACATGTCTACAGTGAACATTGTTTTACATCTCCCTCTACTGAGAGCTCTTTGCTGCAGTTTTGGGTATTGTCTTCTCTCTGATGAATAATGAATGCTGTTTACCCAGGATTTAGGATTTTGTCTTTCTGGAAACCATCTCTGCTGCACTGCAGCCTGTAGGTGGTCCAACTTCCTGCTCCCTGCCCCGCCCCGGCCCGTAGTGGGAGAGAGCTTATCCCCATGTTGTAATCATCTATTTACTTTATTCCTTGTGCCTTTTCATTGCAGGAGGACAGGAATTGTGTGTTGTTCACTATGAATACAGAAAGACGCTGAGTGTAAATTAAGTGGCCAATACTTTTTACGAATAGATGAAAAGAGAGGAGGTTTTTTTTTGTGTGTGTGTTTTGTGGATTGTTTTCCAAATTCTTCTTTTTTATAACTTAAATTTTTTTAAAAATTTCTTTATGTATTTGGTACAGGGTCTTGCTGCACAGCTCAGATTCACAGTGATCCTCCTGTCTTAGCCTCTTTAGTACTGGGATTACAGGTGTGTCGTACCATCCCCTATTTTAGTGGCTGGCATGGTAGCATATGTACCAAGGATCAAAACTGGTTCCTTGCACTTGGCAGGCAGGCACTTAGACCACTGAGCTGTCTCGTCAGACCTGTTTTCCAAATTCTTGACTTTAAACTTCTATAATAAAATACAACTGGGCCAGCCAAGTAGCTCAGAGAATTGAAATCCCTTTTTAGGCAGATGCAGGGGCTGGGAATTCAATCCTGGGGCTTGTGATGCCAGCTCCACCCCCCAGGGTGTGCTGAGACATTGATTGAGACTGGGCATGGTGGTGTGTGCCTGTAATCCCAGCACTTGGGAGGCTATAAATGGGAGGATCACTACAAGTCTGATCTAGGCAGTGAGAGCCTGTACACACTGTACACCCTGTCCTAAATACACAAAAAAATAAATCCCACAATCTACTAGAACAATTCTAAATTATGTAAAACTACAAACTTGGTCAAGGGTGGTGGCACACATCCAGTTACTTGGAAGGCTGTGGCAGGAAGATCTCAAGTTCAAGGGCAGCCTCGGTAATTTAGCAGATCACTTATTTCAAAATGAAAATCAAAAGGGACTGGAATGTAGGCCAGTGGAAGACACTGGCTTTGATCCTTTGAACTACAAGAAACAAAACAAAACAAAACAAAATAAAACTCTCACCATCTCCCATAAACTTTTGGAATAGAGCTCATTCACTCATTAATTCCTGAATAGTTTCTAATCGTGAACTTATATTTTTGGTACTACATGCAAGAGACTGTTTTCAAAATACCAGCTAGTTGAGGATCTTTCTTTAATCATTCTTCTATAAATATGTAATTTTACTCTATGCAGAGAGAGAATAAAGGTAACATATTTTGACAGTTTGGTAAATGTATATATTTCAAGCATTTAGCAATAATTTGAGAGAGATGAAATTATTCCCTTGAACATGCATTTCTATCTACCAACCAATTATATAGAACATGTATAAGAAATAAAATAACAAAGTGTAGAATTTCATATATCTATCAAAAATTTTAAGCCTTGGAACAGTTACCTAGATTTTGTGGCATCTGTCTATTTACCTACCTATCTATTTATCTATCTCTATCTTTAACTGGCTAACTATCCCAAGTTAAAACACTTTTAGCCCCTAGTCCCCAAAATCTCCCCACCCCCAGTTTTAGTATGTGAAGTAATCCCAAGTAATAGTCAAATTTTATTAAAAATTTCTCCTGTTCTAGATCAGGCTAAACAATAATTTGGAGGCCAGCAGGTGGGGGAAAATCCTTACCACTTTTTTTGTTTTAACATCAAAATTGTTATCTCCTCACCCTCCTCCCAGGCTAGGTGGGCTAGATTCAGGGAGGCGGAAGAAGACATTCATCAGGTCCCTTGAGAGGCACCAGTACAAGCTGGCTTTGGTCTCTGCTGATTCTTGGTTAGGCAGTAACTTGTGCTTCCTATGAAACCCATCAGTGGAGATGAGAATTCACTGTTGTTGCTCATTTACCGTGAGTGGGGGCTGGCCTGCCTGCTGCTTATCACTATTTTTGCTCTCCTTTTCTGAGGTTCACTCTATGCTTGCCTGTTGGCTTTCCATCTCCTCCATGTAGCTCTCAGGAGCCTTCCTCCCAAGTATCTCCAACACTGTAGGCCTATGACAAGACACTCCGCCTTCTCCCTGGGCAACTGGCAGGAGGACTGGACAGGGCACCTGTGTCTGGAGGCTTCTGCAGCAGCGATCTCTGTGGCCCTGGGCCACGTGAGGCAACCTTTTGGAGGCCTCCTCACGCTCAGCTTGCACTGGGCTGGAGGGACATTTCACATCAAAGAGCACACCAAGTGAATAAAACCAAGAACACAGACAGGTATGCCAGAACATGCCTGGCCAGCATGTGGTAGGTAAAGTCCAGGCAAGTGCCATAGTAGCCGTGTACTTGGCTTGGCTGCTTTTCCTTTGTTGCTGAGACAAAATGCCAGATGCCCAAAATTAAGAAAGGAAATATTTCTTTAGCGTGCTTTTTGTGGAGGTTACAGTGCATACTCAACTGGCTCCAAGGCAGAGTGGCACATGGCACAGGGCAGCAGCTCATGGCAGCAGAGAACAGAAAAAGCAAGAACAAAATGGGAGGGACAGCAAAGAGGGAGCCTCCTTTCCTCCCTGGTATTGTACGCAAGCTATTCAGCCTGGGATGGATGGAGCGCTCACACCCATAATCCCAGCATTGGATCAGGAACCAATCAAAAGCTCTACGAGCCCCCCCCATGACTGCATGAGGCTTTGGGGGACATCCAGACATGAACTATACATAGCAACCAATGAGGAAAAGAATCAATTTTGTTTCTGTTGACATTTTTTTTTGTAGGGGATAATCAGAACTATTAAGGACATGAATTTTCCTTCTGTTTTCTCTCTTTCTTTTTAAAATCTTTTATGTATGTATGTGTGTAGTTATTTGGTTCAGGGTCTCACTACACAGTTTAGACTCGTAGTGATCCTCCTGATTCAGCTTTCCCAGTGCTGGGATGACAGGCATGCACCAGCACACCTGGTTTCGGTGGCTGGCTTGGCATGGCGCCTGCATGGCATGCAGTCCTGGGGATTGAACCTGGGTCCTTGCACTTGCCAGGCAGGCACTTAGATAGCCAAGCTATCTCTCTAGTCCTCCTCCTGTTTTCCTGCATCACTGGTTATCCACCTTTGGTATGTACTTCAAGCACAGAAAGAACTCAGAACACTGAAAGGAAGAGGTGTAAGAATGTGCTTTCATTAAGTGTCCCCCAGTTTTTGTACTTTCTAAGTTTGAGAACCATGGTACAACACGAACTCAAAGAATTAATCAGAATTGAAACCTTGCATGTGGGATAATTTGTTTTTTAAGCTCTGTTTATCATATTATCACCTACTCCCTCTTCCTCCCTTCCACCTGCCAGACTTCTCTAGTTCTCAGCTCTGTACCCCATGGACCTTATTAGTCATTTCGTCTTTCAGTCTGTGAACCACTGTCATCATTATCACAATTTCACCACTAGCCCTGTTTCTGTCTTTCAGAGATTATTTTCTAGATTAAAAAGATTGCTCATAATATGATTCATAGATGAGATATATTTCCATGTGGTGTTACCCATTTAAAAAATTTTTTCCTTTCAAGATGTATCTTTCAGCTGGGTGTAGAGCTGCACACTTGTAATCCCCTGAACTCAGGAGGCTGAGGCAGGGGGAGCCTCATGAGTTTGAGGTCAGCATGGGTTACATGAGTAAGTTCAAGGTCAAATTGACCTGCCTCAAAAACTTTGCCTCAAAAACAAAATAAAACAGCAGCTTCAAAATGTATATTTCAAAAAGAATAAGATTAATTCTGAAATTAGACTTTTACAAAACTGTACAATATAAAAGAAACTGAGATTTTTACCTCTGGAATGAGTGTATTTTAAGTTAAGAAAGCACAAGAGTTTAAATTCTAAGTCATTATACACTATGGACATTGCTGCTTCTTATTTTTCCAGTTATAAAATGGGCTCTGCTGCTGTTGATTCCTCACAGTGAATTTTTGCTAATAAAAATGACAGATTTTAACATCTTCTAATTAAGTGATATCATTTACCATTTGCATAGGCTTGAGATTTTAATCTGTTCTAGATAAGATTCAATGCATGAAAACAGTTACTTTTTTTTAGGGGTACATTCAAAGTATTTTTCTATAAGTTGGTTTGCCTGACAAAAGAGTCCCATACCGAGAGGAGAATTCCTATAATCTGGTGTTACACTTCACAGGTCCACTGTCACTGAAGGCAGGACAGCTTTGACTGAGACTGGAGAAGAATGCATAGAAACACATCCCCTAGCCTACCCCACATCCTAGAATGACAGCAAATATACATTTTCCACTACCTGAGCCACAACACATTGCTTAGAACTTTCAGTATTACTGAGTCTACTTTTTTTAGCAATAGTTCTCAAGAGGTCAAATAATAAGCAGGGTTCCTATATGAAACATCATACCATGAATCTATTTATTGGATTGTGCTCTTTTTCAGCATGAAGAAATAGAAATTTTTTTTACTGTAATGTTGGGATGTATTTTATCAATAACCAACTCAGTACCCAGATCAGCATATTGATCTCTATTGTGAAGGTCATTAGGTAGCATGAACCAAATGCAACCTTCTGAAATTCCGTCTGGCCAAGAGTATCGCCAGTATAATTCCCATTGACAGGATGAATTCCATTCTCTCTTTGCCAGCTTTACTGATTCCAAGTCCAGAATCTCAGACAGAAATACCTCTGTGGAGCAGCAGCCCAGGGCCGTCATTACTACTGAGGTTGAAGGTTGAAGATAGCTTTTGCCATTCCACTAAACATAAGAAATGGCATTCCCCAGACAAATGAAGTCTCCTAGACTACCCAGCCAAAGAAATGCAAATATAATTTGCCCAAGATCACTGAGCTAAATCAAAGAGTTGTTAATTGATTCCAACTCTTTTCAACAGTGCTGCTACCCTTTTTCCCTAAAAAGATCTTTAGTAGGAATTATATGTGATTTAGTAAATAGCAAATATATCTTAGATTTATGTTATCTCAATGATAAATTCTAAAGTACTTTACCACTTGTTTACACTTTGAAAATGGAACAGTTTAAAGCAAGTTTATTACCTTACTTAACAGAGGATCAAACTGAAATAAAGGTAAATCACTTCCTCGTGGTCAGGCAGTAGTAGACTTACCATCATTTCTATTTCCTGCACAACGTTCATTACCTGTGCCTTGGAAAAAAATTGCTAAGGAGAGGACGTGGCTATAATCCACACACACTGATGGTGAATGGAATGTTTTCTTTTCAAAAACTCTGTGTGATGCAAGATTTATTAATAGGAAAACTGAGAGTTACCAAGTAATGGATCTGGTCAGACTGTGCTATGAGGGGATTACAGTTAAGTTCAATTATCATTGCTTTAAGTCATCCAAAGTCAAGCATCACAGGAGTCCCTCTCTTGAGTGGAAAGGTACTCTACAGACTTCTTGGCATGCTCCTGCTTTAATCACCAAGCACCATCTGTGGAAACGAAATTAGCATTGTAGGCCTTTGCTAACTGGATTAGATGTTTCCTAGCAGACACCTGTTCAGAGCACTTAAATATTAAGTGACTCAGGGATCCAGAACACATTCATATCCATTGATTGAGACCAGATATTGCATTTAAATGTCAGGAAGGGCAGGGGATATAGCTTAGTAGTACAGTACCTGCCTGGCAAGTGGCAGGCCCTGAGTTTGATTCCTGATACAAAATAAATAAATAAATAAAGTAAGAAACAAAATAAAGAAAAAAGGCAGGAAACAGTGACAGTCTGAGTGGAGAAGTATAATGAAAACATGAAAATGTATTATATTGTTATGTTTCCATTACATTTCCTGCTGTTAGGACAAAGTCCCTGACACCTACAATTTAAAAAAAAAAGATTTACTTAGCTCAAGATTTCAGAGCTTTAGTCTATGGTGTGTTGGCTTCAGAACAGGGACAGAATCAAGCTGCTCACTTGGTGGTGGCTGAGAAGAAAAGTGCAGGGTATCCTCCAGGTTTCCCCCCCAACCCCACCCCTCCAAGGGCCACCTCCTGCAGCTGGGCCGCGCCTCCTAACAGCGCCCTCACTTCTGAAGCTCAGTGAAGAGTATAGCATCCCCCAGGTCAAATTCCAGCTCTAGGTGTTTGGATACAGTCAGGTTGAAAATTAAGCTTAATTATCACATTATTTCATTTTAAGACTTTTGAATTCTAGATTATCAAAAGCAGAATTCTTTCTTCGTACTGAACAGTGTAATTTATGAACTGCTTTTTTTAATACCACTGTATACTACTATGAGAACAATGCAATATTGCTGTTGTAGCATGTCCAGTCACGGACTCAGAGGAGTCTCCCGGATCTGATGTGCTGAACAACTGCAGCACAGGGCCTGCCTAGCCTCTTAGCCGAATGTAGCAAACGGCACATCTCCCACATTCATTAGCATTTAGATGTTACCATGCCTAGCCTAGAGTTGGTCTTATCTTGTGTCCAGAGCCTGGAAGAGAATCTAGCACGAAGGTAATGTTAGCCTTGAATGTTGTTTTACATTGAATTGTTTTGTGGAAATACGCAGGTTTGAAAAGCCAAATCAAGTGATGGAAGAAAAAAACACTAAAAACTAAGTAGGAAAGGTACACTAATTTTAAGAAACTAGAGCATATATACCAGTAATATTTTAGAATTCAAAGAAGTCAGTATCTCTTGAAAAGACAGTATGTTTTATGATAAAACCCAGCCTGGACTGTAAAATCTGTAACTCCTCAGTTTCTTGAGTACATAGAGGGTGCTAACATGAACTTTTCAAGGAATGTGGCTACAGAAAAATGCAGAAAGACAGCTCAAGGCAGGACTGGGCAGACATAACTATTCTGCTCCTTAAGGCGAGGGAAGGAGAGAAGTAAAGCAGGACATCTCTAAGAAACAAAAAGGCAGGTGAAAAATTCTGTTCCCTGCTCACCTCTGTGGAAATCCTTCTACTGAGTACATAACTTTGTGAAAAAATACCTACAAGAAATGTGGTGTAAGAAGTGAGAACATTAGCTTGAAGGTGGAAATAGTTCCTCCATGTAAGTGATATATTTGTACTTTAGTACAGAGAGGGACAACCTATTTTGGATTAAGCACTTGGGTGCTATTAAACATAATACAAAATGTAAGAGGAAGTAGAAATGGTCCTTAGTCTTGGAAGATGATCATCGCTTTTGTTAATCAAATTCCACTCATGGTTTAGTAAAGAGAAGTAGAAGTAAATAAAATAGAAGTGGATCTGTTAAGGCAGAGAAATGTTTAGAAATGGCTACCTGAGGGCATTTTACTCTAAATAGAATATCCCAGACGGTAACAATCATCAAATAGTGTAGGAAAACATGGATTCTTGTTCCACCAGTAGAAACGCTGAGTAAGAGGATGAAGAGATCTCAGAAATTTTAATTCTTACCAGCCTCCAGGAGATGTTGAAGTGCAGAATCTTAAACAATTCATATCAGTATCTAGATCTGCTATGAAAATATTCCTGCTGTGTTCAGCAGTAAGTAGCTAAGCTCTAAAAATATAGACTGCACAAGTCTAGAGACTAAAGTCAAAGGAGCAATTGGAGACGTGATAGGGGTGACTGTGAGGGCTGATATGAGAAGGATTTTCCTTTGGAAGGAAAACAGGTAGGGGCAAAGAAGTAAGACTTTGCTTTTTACTGCCTCACTGGATTGTTTTTCAGGTAATGGTCATCAGATCCAACTTGCCTTGGTTCTCATCAGGAGCACCAATGCTTGGCAGGTGAGACTCAGTGAGGCACTTTGTCAATTATGGGTGTTGGTGTGCAGAGAAATACATAAAATTCAGCATTTTAGGTAATATAACAGTTTACCCAAAGAGGTATATTTTAACATAATATATGATACTGACATACTTTTGCATTTCAACTTTCCAGGCTGACCCACTATAGATTCTCCAAAGAAAACATGTTTATTATTGTTTTAACTATTTGCTTGTAGTTCATAAGAGAAAGGTTCCTGCTATTAGAAGATTGAAAATAACCACTAAATAAATTATCTCATAACTCTCTGGAAAGTATCCATCAAGAGGAATAACTAGGATAGGGTAGCCTATAGACTTGAATTTATTTATTGAATCAGAATACTAATAGGTAAGAAAAAAAAATAAGCCACACCAAAATAATACACAGAAAATATTATCATAGAATGACTATTTGTGGAGAGGAAAACAGAGCAATATTTTCAGGGTTATTAATATATAAATCATTGAAATATCCCTCAAAGGAAATTTAAAGGAGTAAAATTGTATGATGGTTAAATTAATAATGTCAGAATGGAGCATAACAAAGCCTAATGTATTCACTTTGCCTTATCTGACTTGTCGTACGTTTCCTTTTGTATACTAGGGAGACTATACAATATTTACACATGTGTGTCTGGTTTATTTCACTTATGAGTATATGTTCAAGTGGCATCCACTTCAGTATAAATGCTCCAAACTTATCATTCTTAATAGCTGAGTAATACTCCATTATATAGAAATACCACATCTTTTTCAACCATTCCTCATGTGATGGACATCTTGGTTGTTTCCAAGATTTTGCTATAACACATTGCGCTGCTATAAACATAGGTACACATATATCTCTATGATACAATGTATCCAAATCCTTTGAGAAAATTCCCAGTAGGGGGATAGCTGGCTTGAATGGGATTTCTAGTCCTACTAGAAAAGGAGTCTCCACACTGACCTCCACAATGGTTGTACCAGTCTACATTCCCACCAGCAGTGGAGAAGTGTTCCCTTTTCCCCACAACCTCTCCAACATTAGTTGTTGGTTGATTTCCTTATGATAGCCATTCTTTCTGGAGTGAGATGATATCTCAGTGTTGTTTATATTTGCATTTCATGAATGGCTAGCAATGTGGAGCATTTTTTCATATATTTGTTCGCTTCTTTAATTTCGTCCTCTGAGAAGTGTGTATTCATCTCAGATGCCCATTTCTCAACTGGGTCTTTAAATTTGAGGGCCCTATGCTGCAGGATACTAATCAGCTTTTCTTCTGGATGGTTAACAACCTAAGATCACAAGTCAGAGTTGGAGAAATAGAAGAGCCACAAGGCCAGCCAACATTTTGGCCCTAGCCTTTCAAGGTCAGCGAAGACTCAGGTCATAGGAGAACCTGTACTGCAACATCATGAAACTCAGGTGAGCTCCAAATTTTCTGAACAAGGAGATTATGGAGCCACAGAGGAAAGAGATTGAAGTTCTGAAGTGTGCCTGGGGAGAGTCACATGAAGAGAAAACTTTCTCTCAAGCTCTCACAGAGAGCAATCTGGTCAAGCATTGGCCGTGACTCATCCACATGGATGACACAGACAAAGGATCCACAGAATAATGTACAGGACTACAAGATAAACCCTGAGAGGACTTCAATGACCACATAGGAAATATAAAGTTCTTGTGTTGGTATATAAGTTTTGATCTACCTAGGTCTTAACCATCCAGCAGAAAAGTATAAAAATGAAGTATACATCGTGAGCCCATAATATTAAGCTGAGCTGTAAATGCATATGATTGACAATTTCTTTGAATAACTCACTATGGTTGCAGAATGCTGGACTGTGTTGGATTGTGGTGTCGAGTTCAAGCACCTAAGTTAGTTGAATGTCAATGGAGTGCCCACTTTTGACAGGTGTAGACAGAGGAAGGGTTGTAGAAAGAAAAAATCATCGTGTGTGTATAGACAGTACAGTTGGGATAGATAACGCTGTACTTCTACATAATTCTATGATAGGTAAGATCTGCACTGATGGTAGTTGGACAGGATATTAAGTCGGCTTTTAGTACTATGGTCATCCACTAGGTAAATAATTATTGAATGTTTGATATAATTCAGCTGTAAAAAAACATGTAAATATAAATCATGTATGCACCTTGTACAATACCAAAACATTATGAAAACAGTTTGAAATGTATCAATTCATCGACTCTGTATGGTTAAGGTGTCTTGAAACTGTCTGATTGACATTTGTATTTTAATAAAATAAAAATAAATGGAAAAAAAAAAGTAAAAAAAAAAAGCCTAATGTAATGTGCTGCAAGGAGATGGAGTGGGTATGGAAAGAAAAAA
This sequence comes from Ctenomys sociabilis, assembly GCA_004027165.1. Taxonomy (NCBI): domain Eukaryota; kingdom Metazoa; phylum Chordata; class Mammalia; order Rodentia; family Ctenomyidae; genus Ctenomys; species Ctenomys sociabilis. Next base: position 21,872 of record PVKA01009250.1, on the reverse strand, counting down.
AATCTAAGAAAACTGTCTAGTTATAGAAAACCAGGATTATTGAAGGTGACCTTCTGTGTCCTCAGAGAGAGATTAAGAGTGTTTTTTGGAATATAAAACCCACAGGGCAAGGGAACTAAGATGATTTTAAGGTGAGATTTGCAAGAAGAAAAAATAAAATAATGATCCCATCATGTTCACCCTGACAGCTCTAAGCACGTGGAACACTGTCAAAGGCAGTACAGAGAAGGGACCCTTTAGTCCCTAGCCGTTACTCTCAAAGCACATCTTTTGTAATTTCATTTGATTTTATTATACATCAGACCATGTTTCCTTCTATGTCCAACTATTAAACTTTATTCTTTACTGTCTTCTTTGTGAACTACACCTCATATTTATTTCTGAAATTTAGAGAGAATTAAAATAACAAAAAAATATAGAATTTGAAAACAAGATAATAGGAAATGAACAATGGTTATTATATCGCATATTGTTATGTTCAAAGTGGTTGCTCAGATAACCAGATATAGACAAGTAAAATTAATCAAACACTATAAACACAACTGTTCCTTTCAATGAACTAATACATATTAATAGTCAACTATCTTAGCTGTTTTAAATATTTCTTTCTTTTCTTATTTCACCCTTTTTCTTTTTGAGACATTTCTTTCCCTTTCACAATGTCTATTGTACCTTTTGAATCTTATTTACTCTTTCAGTGTCTTACATTACAGAGATTGTGTGATGTATGATTTATTTAACTTATGGATATGGTCTCTAGTTGCATCCATTTACGTATAAAAGCCTCAAGTTTATCTTTCTTTATAACTGTACAACATTGAATAGAAGTACCACATTTTTTTTATCCATTCTTCAGTTGGTGGGCATTTGGGTAATTTCCAAGAGTTAGCTATGACAAACTGCTTCTATAATTTTGGGTATGCATATATTACTATAGTATGATATTTTTAATTCTTCTGGGAAGACACACTAATGGAGGATTGCTGGGTCAAAAGGGAGCATTAATCCTAGTTTTTTGAGGAATGTCAACATTGATTTCTGCAGTGGTTATACCAGTCTACACATGCTCCAAAAGTGGAGGAGAATTCCTTTTTCCCCACAACCTCATCATCATTTGTTATTGGTTGAGTTTTTGATAAGAGCCATTATTTTTGGAATTAAATGGAATCTCAGTGTTGTTTTAATTTCCATTTCCTGAATGGCCAATGTTTTGTTGAACATTTTTCCATATATTTGCAATTCGTATTTCTTCATCTGAGAAGTGTGTATTCATCTCAGATGTCACTTCTGAACTAACTCTTATGCATGCCAGGAAAGGGCTTATTCCATTGAGCCATCTCCCCGGCCCCTCAGTTGTTGATTCTTTGAAGTATTTCCAATGCAGCTTGTTCATTGTTCATGAACTCTCCACTTACCTATGTCTTCAAGATTCCTACCTACTTTCTCCTCCAGTAGATTTAGTGTTTCTGTTTTAATATTTAAATCTTTGATCCATTTTGACTTTAGTTCACAGTGATAGACATGGATCTAATTTTAGTCTTAACCACATGGAAACCCAGTCTTTTCCAACAACAGTGTTTAGAGAGGCTATCTTTCTTCCAGGGTACACTTTTGTGTTTACCAAATATAAGTTAAGTGAGTATGTTTGTAGTTGTGTCTTTATCTTTTAATCTGTTACGTTTATCCTCAGGTCTTTTTATATCTTCTAGTCTGTCTCATTTATGCTTAGGTCTGTTTATTTATGTATTTTTGCCAGTACCATGCTGGTTTTCTCACAGTAGGTTTGTAGTGTAATTTCAAGTCAGGGATTGTAATGCCTCCTACCTTGTCTTTGTTGCCCAGAATTTCCTTTACTATCCTAGGTCTCTTTTGATTCCAGATGAATTTTAGGAATGTTTTCTCTAGATCTCTGAGGTATGCTAAAGATATTTTTATCAGGATTGCATTAAATCTGCAACAATTTTAGTAGCATGACATTTTCACCATATTGGTTCTTTCTTTCCATGAATAAGAATACCTTTCCATTTTCTGAAATCCTCTTCAATCTTGTTTTTTAAAGAACTGTAATTTTCAATGTATAGGTTTCTTCCTTTGTTAGATTTATTCCTAAGTATTTCATCTTTTGTATGCTATTGTGAAGGGTATGGTTTTCTTAATTTCTCTCTAGTGACTTTATTTGTGTCTTGGAATGCTATTGATTTCTGAGCATTGTCTTTGTATCCCACTATGCTACTGAATTTTCTTATTAAATCTAGAAGTCTTCTGATGGAGTTTTGGGGGTCTTCCATGTCATCTGCAAAAAATGATATTTTAATTTCTTCCTTTTCTATCCTTATTTCTCTCCCTCTTGTCTAATTTCCCTGATTTCCCTCTATAACAATATTCAAAAGGAGTAGTTTTGATAGTGGACATTCCTGTTTTCTTCCTAGTTTTTAAGTGAAAGTTTTCTGTTTTTGTCCATTTGATATATTGTTGGCTAATGGTTTGTCATAGATGGCTTTAAGCAAATTGAGGTAAAGACCATCTTTTTCAATTTTATTTAATTTATTTTATCATGAATGAATGTTGGACTTTATCAAAATATTTTCCTGCATCTATTGAAGTAATCATGTAATTTTTGTGTTTGACTCTCTCGCTATGGTATGTTAAATTTATTGCTTTGCATATATTGAACAATTCCTGCATTCCTGGGATGAATCCCACTTGGTCATGCGGTATAATCTTATTGATGATTTTCTACATTCTGTTAGCTAGTATTTTATTGAGGATTTTACATTTATATTCATTGTGAGATTGGCTAGTAGTTCTCTTTGTTGGTTATATTTTACTTTGCTTTTGATGTTTGCCTCCAGGAATGAGTTAGGGAGAATTTCATTCCTTTCAGTTCATTAGAGAGTTTGAGAAGCATTGATGTTAAATTTTCTCTACATTTCCTGTAGAATTCAACTATGAATCTCCCAGTACTTTGGCTGTATTTGTTGATAAGTTTTTAATGATGCTTTCAATGTCATTGACTGTTATTGGATTATTCAGAAGTTTTATCTTTTTTATTGAGCTTTGGTAATTCATATGTTTCTAGGAATTTGTGTATTTCTTGTGTGTTTTTCATCAGCTAACAGTAAAAATTTTGTTTTTTAAATCTTATTTTATCAAATACAAACACCAATGAGACAGTTTCAAGACAAATTAACAGGACAGATTTGATGAATTAATACATTGCAAACTGTTTTCAAAATGTTTTAGTATCATACAAGTTGCATACACGATATTATACATTACAGACATTATTACACCAAATTTCTTTTATCAGCGAATTAAGAGAGTATAGCTGCTTACTTATCTTATTTTTTTATATATGAATTATATCATGGATTCAATAATTAATACTTTCTAACTTGTTATTTTCCTAGTGGCTGTCCATAATACTAGAAGCCAACATAATATCATGTTCAACCACTATTAATGCAAATCTTGCTTCTCATAGAATTATGTAAAAGCTTGGCATATTTATCCTAACTGTACTGTTTATACACATACATCACGATTCTTCTATTGTATCCCCCCGTTTTTTTTTGTCTAGACATGTCAAAGATGAGCTCTCCATTGCCATTAAACCAATTTAGTTGCTTGAACTTGGTGACACAATCCAACACAGTCCAGCATTTCACATTAATAGTGAGTTATCTGAACAAGTTGTTGACTATAGCCATTTACAGCTCAACTTATTATTATGGTCCCATACTATATACATCATTTCTATATTTTTCTGCTGGATGATGAAGACCGAGATAGAGCAAGACCTATATACTAAAAAATGTAGCTTTGCTTCTGATGAGGTCAGTGAAGTCCCCTTAGGGTTTCTTGTAATCCTGTACCTTACTCTGTAGATCCTTTGTCTGTGTCATCCATGCGGATGAGTCACAGCCAATGCTTGACCAGTTTGCTCTCTATGAGAGCCTCAGAGAAAGTTTTCTCTCCATGTGACTCTCCCAAGGCACATTACACATTATCAGTCTCTTTCCTCTTTGGCTCCACAATTTCCTTGATCAGAAAATTTGGGTCACAACTGAGTTTCATGATATTGCAATACAGGTTCTCCTATGCATTGAGGCTTTGCTGACCTTGAAAGGCTAGGGCCAAAATGTTGGCTGGCCTTGCGGCTCTTCTAATTCTCTAATTTTGATCTGTGAACTTAGGTTGTTAACCATCCAGAAGAAAAGCTGATTACTACCCTGCAGCATATGCCGTTAAGTTTGCTCTAACTATCTGACTCAATTTTTTTTAGTTGTTTTTGTACATTTCTATATGTATTTCTTCTTTTGTCTTCTTATAGTAGGGAGACTACATGATATTTGCACATGAGTGGCTGGTTTATTTCACTTATGAGTAAATGTTCAAGTGGTATCCACTTCAATATAATTGCTACAAGTTTATCATTCTTTATAACTGAATAATACTCCATTATATAGAAATACCACATCTTTTTCAACCATTCCTCATGTGACGGACATCTTGGTTGTTTTCAAGATTTTGCTATCATAAATTGTGCTGTTATAAACATAGGTACACATATATCACTATGATATAATGTTTTCAGTTCCTCTGGGAAAATTCCCATTAGGGGGGTAGCCAGCTTGAATGGGATTTCCAATCCTACTCTTTTGAGGAGTCTCCACATTATTCTCCACAATAGTTGTACCAGTCTACATTCCCACCAGCAGTGGAGAAGTGTGCCCTTTTGCCCACATCCTCTCCAACATTGCTATTCTTTGATTTCCTTGTGATAGCCATTCTTTCTGGAGTGAGATGGTATCTCAGTGTTGTTTTTATTTGCATTTCACTGATGGCTAGTGATGTGGAGCATTTTTTCATATATTTATTCACTTCTTTAATTTCATCCTCTGAGAAGTGTGTATTCATCTCAGATGCCCATTTCTGAATTGGGTCTTTAAATTTGAGGGTCCTGTTATATCTTAGTTCTTTATATATTCTAGAGAGCAGACCTTTGTCTGATTGCTTATTAGAACTTTTTCAAAATCTTTGTGGGTTGTCTTTTCACTCTGTTGACAATTTCTTTTGTCGTGCAGAAACCCCTCAAGAAGTGTTGATCCCAGTTGTTGATTCTTTCAAGTGTTTCCCCTGCAAATATATGTTTGTTCATGAACACTACCTACCCCTATGTCTTCAAGAGTTCCTCCTACTTTCTCTTTCAGGAGACTGAGTGTTTCTGTTTTAATGTTTAGATCTTTAATCCATTTTGAGTTTAGCTTAGTGAATGGTAATAGAGCTGGGTCAAGTTTTAGTTTTTGGCATGTAGAAAGCCATGATTTCCAGCACCATTTGCTAAAGAGGCTATCTTTCTTTCAGTAAGCTTGTTTGGCACCTTTGTTGAAGATCAGATGGCTGAATGTGATAGTAGATGCCTCTGTGTCTTCTAATCTATTCCTTTGATCCTCAGGCCTATTTTGTTGCCAATACCATGTTGATTTTTTTCACATGGCCTTGTAGTATAATTTCAAGTCAGGAATCCTGCCTTGTCTTTATTGGCCAAGATTGCCTTTGCTATTTTAGGTCATTTGCTGTTACAAATAAATTTTAGGGAAGATTTCTCTAGGTGTGAGAGGTCTGTTGGTAGCAGTGTGATAGGGATTACATTAAATCTGTACAGCAATTTTGGGAGTATGGCCATCTTCATGATGTTGGTTCTTCCTATGCAGGAGTATGGAATATCTTTCTATTTTCTGAAATCCTCTATAATCTGTTTTCTTAGGGTGTTGTAATTTTCCGTGAAAAGATCTTTGACTTCCTTGGTTAAGTGAATCTCAAGGTATTTCATTTTCCATATACCTTTTACTGTGCTATTGTAAAAGGTATTGTTTCTCTTTCAGTGACTTGTCTGTGTAGAGGAATGCTATTAACTTTTGAGTACTGACTTTGTATCCTGCTATGCTAGTGAATTTCCATAACAGTTCTCATAGTTTCTTGGTGGAATTTTTGGGGTCTTCCAAGTAAAGTATCATGTCATCTGCAAATAGTGATAATTTAATTTCTTCTTTACCTATTCTTATTCCTTTTATTTCTCCCTCTTTTCTAATGTCTGTTGCTAATGCTTCCAAGACTATATTGAATAGAAGGGGTGATAGAGGACATCCTTGTCTTGTACCTGATTTAAGAGTAAAAGATTTCAGTTTTTCTTCATTTAGTATTTTGGTTGTCATAGATGGCTTTTATCAAGCGAAGGTAGAGTCCATCTATTCCAATTTTCTGTAGAATTTTGAACATGAAGGAGTGTTGGACTTTGTCAAAAGTTTTCTCTGCATCAACTGAGATGATCATGTAGTTTTTAGATTTTAGTCTATTAATATAGTGTATTACGTTTATAGATTTTCGAATATTGAACCATCCTTGCATCCCTGGGATGAATCCTACTTGGTCATGGTGTATGATCTTCTTGATGATTTGCTGTATTATATTTGCTAGGATGTTATCAAGTATTTTTGCAACTATGTTCATAATGGAGACTGGCCAGTAGTTCTCCTTTTTGTTTGTGTCTTTCCCTGGTTTTGGAATCAGTATAATACTTGCCTCCAGAAATGGTTTTGGGAGGACTCAATTTCAGAGGTGAGTTTGAGGAGTGTAGGGATTATATCTTCTATAAATTTCTTGTAGAATTCAGCTGTGAATCCATCAGGACCTGGACTTTTCTTTGTCGGAAGGCTTTTTATTATGTTTCATAGTTAATTGGCTGTTTTTGGCTTATTGAGAGTTGTTATATCTTCTTGAAGGTAATTTGTACCTTTCAAGGAATCTGTCCATTTCTTCTGTGTCTTTTATTCTGTGAGCATAAAGATTCTTGAAGTAACTATTGTAATCTTCTGAATTTCCACTGGGTCTGTGATGATTTCACCTTTTTCATCCCTTATTGCATGTAGTCCAATTTTTTCTTTCCTCTTTTTGATGACTTTGGCTCGAGGCTTATCAACTTTCTTTAGTCTTTTAAAGAGCCAACTTTTTGATTTGGGATTCTTTGAACTATTTTCTTAATCTCAATTGAATTAATTTCTTCTCTAATGTTTATGATTTCTTCCTATCTTTGTGCTCTGTTTCATTTGCTCTTCTTTTTCTAGTTGTCGAAGGTGCAACATTAGGGTGTTTATTTGTTCCCGTTCTGTTTTCCTAATGTGTGAGTTCATAGCTATGATTTTCCCTCTAAGAACTGCTTTCGTCACATTCCATAAATTCTGGTAAGTTGTGCTTGAATTTTCATTAAATTGTAGATATTGTTGAATTTCTTCTTCAATTTTTTCTGTGACCCATTGATTGCTAAGTAGGTTGTTGCTTAGTTTCCATGAATTTAGCAGGTTTTTCTGGTTTCTTTTGTCATTTATTTCCACTTTCATTGCACTGTGGTCAGATAATATGCATGGGATAATTTCTGTTTTCTTGCATATAATGAGGCATGACCTCAGGACTAGTATGTGGTCTATTTTGGAAAATGACCTGTGGGCAGCTGAAAATAATGTGTATTCAGCTTTGGTTGGGTGGAACACTCTGTATATGTCCACCATGTCCATTTGTTCCAAGCTCTGGTTCAGTTCTGCTATTTCCCTGCTAATTTTTTGTCTGCTTGATCTATCTTTTTGAGATAAGGGGGTGTTAAGTTCTCCTATTAAGTTTGTGTTTTTAGATATTAGGTTTTTCATGTCCATTAAGATTTGTCTTACATAGTTGGGTGCTCCTGTGTTTGGTGCATAGATATTTATGAGTGTTACTTCTTGCTCTTGAATTTTCCCCTGACCAATATAGAGTGGCCTTCTTTGTGTTGTTTGATCCTTCTTGGTTTGAAGTTGAGACTGTCTGAGAGCAGAATTGCTACTCCTGCTTTTTTCTGAGGTGCTGGGGCATGTAGTATTATTTTCCATCCTTTGACTTTGAGCCTATGAATGTCCTTTTGAGTGAAGTGTGTTTCTTGTATACAGCATATTGTTGGATTTTGTTTCCTAGTCCACTGTGCCAGTCTATTTCTCTTAATTGGTGAAGTGAGTCCATCTACATTAATGGTTATAATTGAAATGTGTTGACATGTTTTTCATGATATTTACCTGATGTTGTTTACTCCTTTGCATGCTGTTTAACTGTCTGTCCTGTTTATTGGGTTCTTTTGGTTCTCATTCATGGAGTTCTGGTCATTTTGGTCTCTCTCTAGAACATCTTTCAGCAGCCTGTGATTGGATGGCTTTGTTGTCATGAAATTCTTAAGTTGTTCTTTGTCATTGAAGTATTTCAGTTCTCCATCAAACTTGAAAGAGAATTTTGCAGGATATAATGATCTGGGCTGGAATTTGTTTTTGTACAGGACTTGAAGAACTCTGCTCCATGCTCTCCTTGTCTTCATGGTTTGTTGTAGAGAAGTCGGCTGTAATTCTGATGTAATCCTTTGAATGTGATCTGCTTTTTCTTTCTAGCAGCTTTCAGTATATTATTTTTTTGTGTTGGATTTCTGAGATCTTGACTGTTATATGTCTCGGTGTGTTTTTATTTGAGTTGAAGTTATTTGATGTTCTGTATGCTTTGATGACCTGAATGTTGGATTGTTTCCTCTTATTTTGCAAGTTTTCTGATATTACTTCTCCTCAGATTATTTTTATGTCATTTGTATTGACTCCTTCATTCTTATTGATACCAATTAATCTCACATTGTTCGTCCTGGCGTCATCTTACAGGTGATGGATTATTTTTTCCTGCATTGTCATTGTTTTTATGCAATCCTTTCTCACCTTTTCACTAGCTGCACCAGCATCTTCAAGATCTGAAACTCTGTCTTTGCTCACACTCAGATGGTTTTGTAGACTTGTGATTGATATTTGTAGTTCTTCTATATCTCTTTGACTGTGTTTCATGTGTTCTATTTCTTTTCTGTATCGCTCATTCAAGGAATCCATTGTATTTCTGATCTCCTCAGTTTTTTTAAATCCATGTCTTCTTTAGTGGTAGTTATTAATTCTTTTTCTGCAGAGTTTCTTCCAAGTTGGTTTTCCTCTGTATATTTCTGGACTTGTTTCTGTATTTCAGATTGTATGCTTTCAAAAAATTCTTTTTTTTTCAAAGAATTCTTTTTTGATTTCAGAAATTATTTCTGCTCTGAGTTCCTTATGACCTTTCAGCTATTGTTTCTTTGCTTCAGATGCTGTTAATTCATATGTTTCAGCTGGAATAGTGCTCTCTGCACTTGTCCTGGGTGAGCATTGGCTTTCCCTCTGATATTTCTGCATTTGATTCTTTATTTCAGATGCTATGTATTCATATATTTCTTTTTTTATTTCAGGAGTTAGTTTTCGTCTGAGTTCCTCTATACCTCTCTGGTGTTGTTCCTTTGCTTCTGTATCTGTGCATTCATTCATTTCAGCTGAGCTAATGTCCTTTGCACTTATGGTGAACTTGAAGCCTGAGATTGCATTTTTCTCCTCATCTTTGTCATTTTGCATAGCACTAAGCTCTGGAGCTCTTACTCACAGTCCGAGCTGCGATGGGTCTTGGGCCACAAGGTGGGACCTGGGACCATTGGGAACTGTGTCTCAGGCGTGGCGGACCTGGGGCTCTCACTCACAGCTCCTGCTGAGCTGCCTAAAACTTTTCAAAACAGGTATTGACAATCTTCTGAATTTCCATAGGATCTATAGTCATTTCACTCTTTATTCTTGATTGCATGAACTTGTGTTTTTTCTCTCCTTTATTTTAATAAGATTGGCTAGAAGTTTTTCAATTTTATTTATTCTTTCAATGAGCAAAATCTTTGATTCATTTAATCTTTGTATTGTTTTCTTAGTCTCAACCATATTAATTTCTGCTTTGATTTTTATAATTTCTTTCTGTTTTGGGGTTTTGGGCTTTACTTATTCTACTTTTTCCTAGCAGCTTGAGGTGCAGAATTAGGTTATTTGTACTTATTCTGTTTTCTTGATGTGACAATTCACAACTATAAATTTTCCTCTGAGGACTGCATCCTACAGATTCTTGCAAAATGTATTTGTATTTTTGTTTGTTTATTTTTGTTTAATTTCTTCTTTAATTTTATTTGTGAACCATTAGTCATTCAGGAAGTTATTGTTTAATTTTTATACATTTTTGAGGTTTCTTCTGTTAATAATTTCCAATTTTATTGCAATATGGTCAGATAATATGCATGGAATAATTTCAACTCGTTTACATTTTACTTAAACATGTTTTGTGGGCTGCTATATAGAGCACTATCCTTTGTGCAGCTGTAAAGAATGTGTATTCTGATTTTGTTGGGTGGAGCATTCTGTAAAGATTCACTGAATTCATTTGTTAACAGTTTTGACTTAGTTTTGTTATTTCTTGCCTGGTTGTTGTTCTTTTTTTCTTAATCTCTTTTTGACAAATGGGTCCGAAGTTCTACTATTGCAGTTATGTTACTGTTTAATTGATTTTTCATGTCTATTAATATTTGCCTGCCCTATTTGGGTGCTCCTTCTTTGGTTCATATATGATTGTTGCCTCTTCCTGATGCAGTTTTATCCTAACAGGCATGTAGTGACGTATTTTATCTCTTTTGATCATTTTTGGATTGAAGTTCACACTGTCAGTCACCAAAATAGACAGACACTCCTGCTTCTTCTGGGTTCCTGTCACATGAAGTGTTATTTTCAATTATTTGACTTTCAGTCTATGAGTTTCCTTCTGAGTGAAATGTGTTTCTTGTATACAGAGTATTGTTGAGTTTTGTTTCTTGATCTACTCTGCTTGTTTGCTTTGTTTGATTTGTGAATTGAAGACATTCACATTAGTAATTTTAATTAATATGTATTGGCTTATGTTTGCCATGTTTTCCTTCTGTTGGTTTCCTATTTTTCCTCTCTGTTTATTTTTTTATTTTTATTTTTATTTTTATTTTTTTTTTGTTTTTTTGAGACAGGGTCTCACTATGCAGTTCAGGTTGGCCTTAAGCTCACTTTGTAGCTTACGCTGGTCTCAAACTCACAACAATCCTCCTGCCTCAGCCTCCCAAGTGCTGGGATTACAGGCCTGCACCACCATGCTTGGCTTTTGTCTCTTTTTAATTGCTTGCTCAGCTTGGTGAATATTTTTTCCTGATGTTGTTTGTGAATTTGTGGTTCTTTTTGTCTATTTCTAGAATATCTGTCAATACTCTTTGTAGGGTTAATTTGGTGGTTATAAATTTCTTTAGCTGTTCTTTGTCATGGAAGTACCTTATTTCTCTACTAATTTTAAAAAATATTTTTACAGGCTACATCAATCTGGTTTGGAAGTTATTTTCTTTCAAGAATTGAAATACTTCACTCCAAGCTGTTTGACTTGATGTTTTGTGTTGAGCAGTCTACCATAATTCTGATGGGCTTTCCTTTATAGGTGATCTGTTTATTTCCTCTAATAGATGTAAAAAGTCTGTTCTTGTGCTGAACTTCTGGGATTTTGACTAGTATATTTGTGGGTGAAGATTATTTTGGTTATGGCTAATTAGAGTTCCATATGCCTCACTTAGCTTTATGTCTGACTCTTTCCCCATACTTGTGATATTTTCTGCCAATACTTCTTCAAATATTCTTTTTGTGTCATTTGTGTTTACTTCTGCTTTTCATTGACATATTTTTCTTTGCGTCATTTTGCAGCTATTGAATTACTTTTCCTTGTTATTTTTAAAAGATCTTTCCTTTCTTAAGCTTTAGCTGTATTAATGTCTTTAGGGTCTGAAAGTATATCTTCTTCTTTCACTCAAGCACTTTTGCCAGTTTTCAGTGGAATTTTTAATTTCCTGGGTATCTTTTTAAATCTGTTTCATGCATTCTAATTCTTTTCTATATTGTTGTTCCAAGGTTTCCATCATTTTACTATGTTCCTTTATTCTTTTAACTATGTCTTCTTTAGATATGTTGAGCAATTCTTTCATTATAGTTGTCATTTCTTTCTTTTTTCTTTTTTTTTTTTTTTTTGGTGGAACTGCGGATTGAACTCAGACCCTTGTGCTTACTAGGCAAGCACTTATTCTACTGGGCCATCTCCCCAGCCCCAGTCATTTGTTTTTTACTTGAGAAATTATTAATGATCTTATTTCCTCCATGGTCTCCTGAAGTATCTTTACTGTAGTTTCTGTCATTTCAGAAATTTCAAATTCTTGGCTTCCAATTTCTTCTATGCTGATATCTCTTGGATTTTTATAGACTAGAGGTCTGAGATTATATTTTGCTCCTTCATATTGACATTTTTGAGGCTCCTGCAATTTCTCCTTTCCTGGTGGAGGGGTCATAGGAGGCATCCCTTTCCTCCCTTGGGCCTCACTGAGGCTCCATGATGGCTCCTTTAATGGCACTGGGGCTACACCTCATACATGGCATTAATTGTCTAATGGTCCGTCCAGATCTGATCCAGTCCTTGAAGTATTATGTCATTGTCACATCTCCTGATGCTCACTAGTATTCCCTCACCTCAATTTGCTTTGCCCTGTGACCAAGATGTATTGGACAATTGAATTCAACCTATTGTTTAGATGAAGCCCTTCAGAATTAGCATAGCTTTCAGTAGTCTAAGTGCCTGTCTGGCAAATGCAAGGACCTGGGTTCGAACCCTGATACCTCGTGCTGTGCTGGCTTATGCTGAGCTGGCCACAGAAAGCAGGCATAGTGGTGCATGACTATAATCCCAGAACTGGAGAGCCTGGGATAAGAGGATCACTATGAGTTCAAGCTTTGTAGTGAGATCCTGTACCTACAAATAAATGAAAGATTAAAAATAGCATAACTAAATCATTCAGTTTGGTAGTAGAGTTTTTCTGATATACTTTTTACCCATCTCAGTTGTAGCAACAATTCTCCTTTGGGTCCTAACATTGTGTTCGCACACCTCACATGTTACATATAAGTTTAAAATCTGTTCCTCCTAGCAAAATATTGAAGAACATCTCTGCTATAATTTATAACAGCCACGTAATAGCATTCTGACCTTTCTTTTATATGATATGAGAGAAACTGTGAAATTTATGATGTTTTCTCCTCTTTTGTTAGGTACCTCTTGCTGTTGTTCATGCCATGAGAAGATTAATTGGCATTCTGACTCATTGAAAGTAACAAGTTTAAGACAAATGAAATATGTTGCCTGTTGTACAAGTCAGCATAATAGTGAAGTGCATAAAGATGCTCAGTCCACAAAACTGTTCATGAAACACAATATTCTTCTTTTGTTTATCAGTCGTTAAGATTATAATGATATGTGTGCCATAGAACTCTAGTGTGTACAGTTGAATGAGAATATGGAGAAATTACAAGGAATTGCACAGAGCTGAATTAAAATAGGTGTGTAATGAGACTTGGGAGAAATTGTCAGCTTTTCTCTATGAATATGCCACCCTTCACAAGGACAATTTGCATTTAGAATTAGCTATGTCTTCTCTAGCATCTCTATCTTTAAAAATGTCCAAGGCTGGCATTTGAGAAATGATGGAAAGTTGAAAAAAGCTTGAAAATTCCAAGTTCAGATATGACCGTGCTAACTTGATATACATGTTTCAGAAAGGACATTGTGTCATTTATCCTCTGTATAGAAAATTTGGTGTCTGAAGTAATACAGGTAAATATGAAGCTGCTTATAGACTTCCTTTGATATGCATCCAATAGTTTGAAATTCTGGGAAGACTATGAAATTGTAACCCTATATGTAATCCACAGGAAGCAAAGCAGAATATTTGCTTTTTATTACCACTTTTATTTATTTTCCTGCAACCTACAAATGCTAAAAACATTTCCTGGCTTCAAAATTTGTAAAATTAAATGTTGTAAATGTTTCAAGTGTGAACAAACTGTTAATAAATTCCTAAAAGCTATATTTACATGCTCAGAATTCTACTGTGGATTCCAGTAACATAAAATATAAAGTTTCAAACTAAATTCAAAAATTAATATTTTATGTACAAAATGTCTAAAAGTCATAGGTTTTATACATATAAAAGCTTTAGATTTCATTGGACTTATCCCATCTATAGAATTCTGGAAATGACTGGTCTTACAGAAATGTCACTTGACTTATAATGTTTGGCCAGTTGGGTGAAACATTATTAGGCAAGATGGAGGAGAAAAATACTGCCTCAAAAAGGACAGAAATGAAAATAGTTGAGAGATAACCTTTCCTACGTGCTTAGACATTTACTGCCTGAGAACTCTGGTTATAAGGAGTTCATAAGCGTAAGTATAAGAAAGTGTCAACAAATAACAGCTTAAATCACGTATGCCCACTTTTTTAAGCAAGTCCACGAACTCACAATCAATCAGAGCGTACGTGCAAACCAAAGTTCCATAATAAATTTGTCCTTGAAAGTATTTGCAGTTAGTGATGACTCAGCCCAGGTTGCCACAGCTACCATGTGAGAGGCTGGTGCTGAACAGGTGTCACTGTCAAGTTGAGGACCATCTTGAACAGATAGGAGTGAAGAAGCAATATCAAGCCCCCAAATTGTTTTCCCACTACATATTACTTAACAAAATTCATTTATGATCCAATTCCAATCCTGAAAATGTATCATGGTAACATGGTAAGCCATCAGCCTTTGGATTGATGTTTCCTCATTCACAGGTGATAGGGAGACACAGGTTCCAGTAGGGATGAATGGAAGCAAAGGAATCAACCGGCACAATGACAATACTCCAGAACGTTTACCTCTTCATGCTGCAAGCTCACAGGTTCTTTTTATGTTGTGTACATTTGAAGCACTCAGTAATATTTCATACTGTTGGCCCTTTTAGAACCACAAGTTTTTAAGAAGACTGTTTTGTTCCCACTTTCCACAATCAAGAGACCAAGGCAGGAGCAGTAAAGCAACATGTGTTATGATACTCACTTCTGTCCATTGACTCTGGAGGCCTGAGCCTTAACTGTGCACGTCACTGCCTCTTTTATGCCATGCAGGCAAGACAATGGAGACAAGAAAGAGGCCAATGGTGAGGACAACACACCCCTGTGCAGCACAAAAGAAGCCTTCACAGAATTGCTGAGTGAGCAGCCTTCAGGCACAGCTGCTTGAGGTCAAGAGGAAATGCTCAGAAGGAAAACAGAAAAGAGGGAGCAACTGAAAGAGAAAGCAAAGGAGCTGAAGGTGTGCATGCATGGATTCTTCCTGTATGGTGATATAGCCTGGAATGGTGTCCACACAATATGTGGATGAATCTTTGGTACAAGAAGAAAGAGGTTGAGTGTTAATGTAATACTAGCTATGATTATTACATTTATTTGTCCTCAAAACTTCACCTATATTTTTGTCTTCCTTTAGACAGGGATTCATCATGCAGTTCAGGCTAGTCTTCAGCTCACTTTGTAGCCAAGGTTGACCTCAGACTCACAAGCATCCTCCTGGTTCAGTTTCCTGAGGCCTAGGATTAAGGCATACACCATGATGCACAGTGTCTAACTTTTTATTACCATTAAAAATGTGACCTGATTTCGGTGGCTGTGATAGAGGCTTTTCCTCTGCCTCATAATTATTCTTGTAATTCTTTTTTTCTTCTTTCCTTAAATATCCAGGATCCAGTCATGTATAATAGTAATTTCTAATACATCCAAAATATAAACAACAAATTTACAACATGAGGGAAGTAGACTGTGAATAAAATTTACCTGAACCTAGTGAAGTGAGCTGAAAGAAGATGATGTCTGCTTTTGATTATACCACCCCTTCTCTAAATTAGAATTTGGTTCTAAAAGCTCTGTACAGAAAACTGTGATTGAAACATTTAAGAATGGAAGAACATGCATAGGAGATAATAGCATTTTAATCTGATGTTATTTCTATTCCTAGCACAACTGCTGAGTTGTCCATATTATAAAGTAAAATAGCCAGTTAATCCAACCATCACATTCATATCATTTTGCTCACACTGACTGTGATAAGGCTTTACATTTATAAGTAGAATAATAATTTACGTTCTTTTCTTTCTTCTTGAGATTCAAGACTTAGTTGTGGGCTGACAGACATAGAATGGAATGAAACCTTTGGGAAGGTCCCATGGGCAATTGTAACTCTGGAAGAAGATTGCAGGAAAACAGTATCCTTGCTAAATCAGTATCCTCAGTTTAGCAAAGGAAACAGGTTGTATGAGTAGTCATTTTGGAGCAAGCAAACATTATCTCTGCACACAGCATTTCTCATACGGGGTGGGCTGGATTGAAGCTCAGTGTTGCTAAGGATTGTGGGTGTGCTACACTGGGTTTCCCAGACAGCAGCAAGTTATATGAGAAGTTTGGATTTTTCCTTATCAGGCAAAGCAAATGTATCTTTTCTCTTGTGTAGTCTTAGGAAGACAGCTTTACTTGATTGGATTATATCTCTCTCCCTCCCTGCCAAGTGTTCAAGCGCTTCCATCTCACGTAACAGGTGCTTTACTTGGAGATAAGATTTGTTCATGTGCAATCAAGTTAAGATGAAGTCATACTGAAATAGGGTGGGCCCAATCCAAGGATGAGGTCATACTGAAATAGGGTGGGCCTCCATTTTCCTCGTAAGATGAGGAAAATTGGAACAAAGAGACCGGGGCGAATACCAGGTGATAGTAGAGGCTGCCATGGGAGTGCTGCACCTGCAAACCATGTCTAATTATGCCTCAACTGCTGTCCCAAACAGAACAATATACAACACCTGCATTATTATTAAGTGAGAAGGAAGACTGCCAGCAGCCCCAAGGATCCTGGAGCAAGGGAAGAAAGTTAGCTGAAGTTTTCCCTTAGAACCTTCAAAAGTGATCAACCCTGCTGATGCCTGCCTTAAGGATTCTTGACTCTATAACTGTAAGAAGATAAATTTCTATTTAAATATTGTAGGAGTGTGAATTCAGCAAAATAATCCAATATACTCCAGTAGTCCATAATAGTAGTGGGTTATCCGTAGGATTGGCAATGTCAGAAGTTGGTGACTTGAGCCTTTTACAGCTCAGCATATTTGTATAGCTTTACTTTTCATGCCTCGTTATTATACTTTCCTGCTGGATGGTTAAGACCAATGGAATACCCATCTCTGACGAAACTGAACAAACAAAAGGGGATATAAATGAAGGATCATTTTGTATCTGTATATACAAAATAGTTAGGATAGGTATACAGCTACTTTCTCTTAATTCAGTAAGAAGAAAGCTTTGTACTAGTAGTTTCTGGACAGGATATCATGTCTGCATCTTGTACTATGAATAACCACTACAAAGACAACAATAGGAAATGTATTAATTATTGACACAGTCCTATTAATTGATTTTGAAACTGTCTAATCACTGTTTCTCAATAAAATTAATAAAAAAGATAAATTTCTATTATTTTAAGCCATGTGGGTTGTGGTAATGTACTGCAGAGTCCCTAGGAGAATAATACAGGTTGCTAGCAATTAGCTCTCTGTTTTGGGGCAAGTTAATTGATTTGCCCATCACATATGGATACTGAAAAGCAAAGTCATGGCCAAAGACACAGATGTGGGAGTGTTACTATCTATGCTCGACTTCAACTTTCCTTAGGAAAACCATATACTAGAACCGAGTGACAGATTAAGATTCTCTGATTCCCCGCCAGTCAAAAAATTTATGCACAGAGTGCTGGTGAGATAGTTTACTGGTCTAAAGCCCTTGCTTAGTCCAGCTTAGGCAATCACAGTGACTGTGGTTTGATCCCTGGCACCATATGGGATCAATTTTTTTTTTTTTTTTGTGCATAGGGCTGGGGAGATAGCTTGGCTGTCTAAGGGCCTGCTTAAGCTAGTGCAGGAGCCAGGGTTGATCCCCAGCATCACAGGCAGAACCAACCCCACCCCCAAGCATGCTGAGCCAACCATCAAAAATAGGAATGGCTGTGCATGCTTGTAACCTCATGGCTGTGGAGGCTGAAAACAGGAGGATCACTATCAGTCAAAGCTGCATAATGAGGCCCTGTACCAACTAAACAAGTAAATCAATCTTTAAAAAATTGTACATAACTAGTTCTCTCTTCCTCCTCACTTAATAATAATGTAGGTGCTGTATATTGTTTTGTTTGGGGCAGGAGTTGAGGCATAATTAGATCTGCACTTTGCACAGCAGGGATTCCCAAACTTCAATGCACTTCAGAACTACCTGGAGGGGTTGCTACTGTGCTGGGTCTCACCTTCCAGTTTCTAATTCCTCAGCTGTGGGAATTTGCATTTATAACAAGTTGCCAGGTGATGCTGCTGGCCTGAACCTCACACTTCGAGAAATTCTGTTCTAGCACAGATTTTCTAAGCTTCTTTTTAAATTTCAACCTGGTATACCTTATTATGATCACGATGTTTGGCCAGTAGCAGGGCAAGGCGTTGCAATTTTTTGTACGTTGGTCAAACTATGGGACAAGACCCAGGCATTGATTATCATAGTAAAATAAAGTTGCAAACCAAGAATGAGGAGGGCAAAGTGCACTGGATATTTAAGAAGGGCAAAGGAGCTGTTAGATGGATTTTCTGGGCATCTCCAGAGACTTGGTTTCAGGTGACATCCACTGAACAATGTGCCAGTTTTGTGCTTTCATGAAGTGTGCAGAGATTTTCCCTAATTAGAGTTGGAGTTTCGGGATATTTGTATCATTATAAGCTCTAAAAGGTTCAACATTGCTGTTCAGTGATTATATCAGTAAGAAATCCTTTCACTACATAAAATGCTGAGTCTAAGTTTGGCTACAGGATACAGGTTCAGTTTGTCACCTGTCAAGTCTGTCAATAGGCAAATCAAGGGTGCTGTCATTGCTTATTGTTGCCATGGAGAAGCTAGGCTTTTTCTTTTTCTTTTTTTTTTGCTGCCAATATGTAAACACAAATGTATTTCATGCTCTATATTTGATTTGAAAACTGCCAAAGAGAGAAACACATATTTTTTCTGGGGCTATACCATTCTAGTTAACCTGTCAAAGCAAGCTGCGGCTTCAACACCCCTCTTTTTCCATCTCTTTCCCCTTCCCTCATCTTGCACAGTGATAGATGAAGTTTATTTGCATATTTATTTTATTTATTTTTAGGACTTAGGGGCCTCTCTTCATGAGAGTGATTAAACTACATTTTGTCCTTTTCCTGGAATATCCTTACAAATCTTTGATTTAATAAAATGCCACCCTCATAAAAGAAGCTGTGAAATTTGTTTTTGCTTTGTTTTTCCCCTATTTTCTGTAAAAGGTTGTGTAAGACTCATATTACTTTTTCCTTAAGTGGCTGAAAGAATTTTCTACTAGTCATTTCTTGGTGTAAAATTTCTTAAAAGATTCAAATTTATAAATAGTTGTACAACTATCAGATTTGTTCTTTTTGCACTCATTTTTTTAAATGGTATTTCTGAAAGAGAATCCACTTTATTTGTTGAGCAAGTTTACTGTTACAAATTTGGTCCTACTATCATATGCTGTATCATATGGTCCTTGGGTCAGCCGCATCAGCATGGTTTGGGATAGTTTTAGAAATGCAGGTTCTCTTGTGGGTTCTGGGAGGGTTCCAAACCCCAGCTGCTGGAACTTGGGGTAGCAGTGCACCTCTAAAACACCAGCACTCAAAGGCTGAGGCAAGGGGACCTCCAAGAGTGCAAGGCCAGGCTGAGCTACACAGCGAGTTCAAGCCCAGACTGAACCATACAGTGGAGACCAGTTATAAAAATCCAAAGCACAAAGAAACCCACATGGTGGTTGGATGAGTGGTAATGTTTGAAAAGCACTGCTTTACACTTAAGCTAGCAGTAACCTCCTACAACTTTTGTATTTAGACTTGTTACTGTTCTTTTATTCTAATTTTTGTTTTTATTTTTCTCTGTGATCTATTCACTGGTATAAGGATTATTGATATGGGTTGTGCTTAATTTTTAATTTTTTTTGTCTTTATCTTTTTAATTTTACTTTGATTTTACCACTGTCAAAAAATACTATGTATGTTAGTCCTTTGAAATTGATTTTAGTTATAACTCAGTACATATTCATTTTGGGATAAGTTTTACGTGAAGTAGAAAAGAATGTACATTCTGCAGTTTGGGGACAGGTGTTTTCTGTTTTGTTTGTTCTTTTGAGATAGAATCTCATCTGCAATTCAGACTGGCCTTGAGCTCACTTTGTACTCAGGCTGTTCTTGAACTTCCAATGGTCTTTCTGCCTCAACCTCCTGAATTTTGGGATTACAAGCATGTGCCCCCACACCCTGCTGGTATGGGGTTTAACACATGTCAATTAGGTCAGAGTTGGGAAGCACAACCAAAACCTCCATACTCTTAGTATTTGTTTATTTTACTTCTTTTTGAGGGATGTATATTAAAATCCCTCATTAACTATAGTTTATATAGTAGTTCTGTTAATCAACAGATAAAAATTTGAAATTGTACCTTCTTATCTAACTGGGAATTTAACTACTGAAATAACATTCTTCAGCTCTAATAATACAAGTAATTGTCTGATTTCTATTTACCTAATGTTAATAAAGTTAGAATAGTTTTATATTAAAATTTTCATGGGATGTCTTTTCAACAATGTTTTAAAAACTTTGTTTTTCTTAAAGTTTTCCTTCTAATTAAGTTTTTCTTCTGCAAGCAGCACATAATGATATTTTTCTTGCGCACAAATCTACTCTATTTTTCTTATTAATCCTCCTTGCTTTACTTTCTATCCCTTGATCCTTTATCTAGTTTGCATTTCCTATTTTTTCTTATACATTTATTCCTTTGTATATATCGCATGACTTTTGTTTCTTAAATTTTAAACCTACATTTAAATGTTTACTAAAGCATGGATTGTTGGTTTATTAGAATCCTACTTAGGCTGATAGTTATTCAATTTTCAGAAAGTGTAAGGATGTGCAACCCTTTACATCCATCTGCTGATTTCTACTAATTTCATTATTACTGTCATATATTTAATCCCATAAACACTTTAAGTTCACAAGGCATTGTTAATTTTATACATCTCTGTAAATGTATCTTAACCCTTCCCAGTACTGTTTGTTTGTTTATATCTCTTCCGCATAGAAAAATATCTTTTAATATTACCTTAAATTTATTCAGAGCATGTTTGCTATGGGTAATGTTTCTTTCTCTCAACATCTTAAATATTTAAAAGATCATTTATTTCAAAGCTAGTTTGATTGGTTGTACATTTTTAGGTTGGCAGTTCCTGTCTTTTAATAAATCATAAATATTTTACATTAATCAGTGGGCTACCAGTGTTTCTTTAATCAGCTATCATTTCTATCACTGCTTCTTTAAAGATAATTTGTCCACTTTTCTCACTGATTTTAAGACTTTTTTTTTCTCTTACATCTATCTTCATCTGAGTATGTTTTTTCTGTATTTGTATATGTGACTTCAGTACTTCTTTTAACAGTGATGTCTTAGTTATTTTACTCATTGCTAGGAGAAAATAATTGACACCCGTAAGCTAGAAAAGGAAAGGTTTATTTCGGCTCACAGTTTGTAAATGTTTCAGTCCATAATCAGCTGACTTGAAAGCAGGGCAGCACGAGGAAGGGCATGGCAGAGGAGAAACAGTCTATAACGTGGGAGGCAGCCAGCAGCAGAGGTGCCTTCTGTCTATCCCTTTGCACTGTATCCAGGCTACAAATCTATTGATTGCTTCCACCCACCCGCAGGGTGGGGCTGATACTATCTACATCCAGAACTCTGCTCCACCAATATGGCTTACCATACACCCCCAATCAAGATTCACACATCCTAGGTCTAGCTACCTCTAAAATGCTCCACCTATGAGCACATGAAAATCTCTGGGGACATCTCTATGTGAGCCATAAGAAACTTAACATTGATCCCGCCCGCCCCCGCCCAGCTCCTGAGACAGGCCAGAGACAGTGCGGCCGACTCCAGCGGCCTCCTGGATCCCGCGCC